>SSNR01000119.1:254843-273723 GCA_006937965.1 Callopanchax toddi
AATAATAATAATAACAATAACAACAACAATAATAACAATAATAATAATGGTAATATAATAATAATAATAATAATGACAATAATAATAATAATAATAATAATAATAATAACAATAACAATAACAATAATAATAATAATAATAAAAATAAAAAAGGAGTAGGACCATACAAGCTTTTGCTTCAACCTACTTCCTTTTCGAACACTTTCATTTTTCATTATTCTTGCACCTTATGAATTACTATTATTATTATTTTTATTATTATTACTATTATTTATGTTTTCTTTTCCTTGCATGACATACATGTTCGAAATAAAATCTTGGAAAAAATAAAATAAAATAAAAAAATAAATCCTTCATTCATCCCCAAAGGGAGCTAGTTTCAGCTTTGAAGCCGCCCTCTTCCTTGAGGAGCAGAGGGTTGTAGTGGGTTGCCAGTTTGGACGGTGCCTGGGTGTGCTGGTATGTTCTGTATTATTGGCACAAAAAGAAATTTAAAAGTAACTAAAACAATTCCAGTTCAGACATTTAATGACTTTTGGGCAATAAATGCTAATGTAAAGTAACCAGACTGGGGATAATACTGACCTCAGGTTTAACTTGTTAGTTAAGCTTTGTCATATTTTCATGGATGCATTTATATTTTTTCGAGTTGAGCTCAGTGTTTGATTCCATAGGATACAAGAACTAAACAGAATGGTTAAGAATCACAGAACAATTTGTTATTGAATATGAATTCATCTGATTCCTTTTCACCTAAAGAGGTTGTGATGCTCAAATCACTCGATGAAGTTCTACAACATGAAGGCTGAACTCAGGCTCAGCCTGTAGGTGTGGCCTTTAACCATCAGGTGTTTTATGGGTCTCTCTCTCGCTCTCGTCTGAATCCTCGCCTTTTAGGCAGCAGGTCGAGTGATGTTAAAGCAAGGCTACGGAAAGATGATCAACACAGCCTCCATGGCCAGTTTAATAGGTGAGTGATGGTTTCATCCCGTTTCATCTCTCCATTGAGCTTGAATTGTAGGAGAGTTTCAGTCAATCTGTGCTGCTGATAAAACTTGTCGTCATATTAGAGGATTTTCTGCAAAGTGTTTGTTGCAGTTTTTCTATTCATAAGGCAAATAAAGTGTACAGGATGTCAAATGTAAAAACATTCAAACAAATGACATTTGGCCCCATAGCAGTAATAAGTGAAATATTTAGTCCCCTTTATAATCACATTTTAAAGGAAATGTGAGAGTTTTGTCTAAATGTTTTTGACACAACTTAAAATAATGGTAAAAATAAAAATTCAGACTCAAATCTAAATATTTAAATTTCATTTAAATATTTAGATTCACTTCTAAATATAAAAAAAAGGTAGCAATTTTAAACTAAATATTTAGGTAATATGCAAATTCAGACTACCTTAAAACGGAAGCAGCCTATCAAAATAAAAGCATGGAGAAGAGATCCCTCCATAGCACCTCTTAGTCCTTTGGGTGTAAGGCTGAGTGTATTAATGTGGATTATTTGTTCCTGTCTGGGTTCTCCTTGCACCTCCATGTCACCATTAAAAGGACTCTGAGATCTCTTCACCTCGCTGCAGTCTGAATTTATGTGTATTTAGTTAAAAACCGCCACATTTGGATTCATTTTGATGTTTTGAAGCTAAACATGGCTAATTATAGCTGTTTTTTTAAACAAATGACTTGCCAGTCCATTAAAGTGAGCCTGAATCAGGATCAGGCAGCTTTTACCTCATCCAGCCTGCATACAGTAAAGCAGAGCAGGAAATACAAAGTGTTGTGATTGCGTCTCACAGAGGCAGTTTTGCATCATAATAAACATCCCCTCTCTGCGGAGCCGTCTGGAGGATGTGGAAGGCAACCTGGGGTCCAACTTGGGAGGGGAGGGTTCCTGTGCAGCGGCGAAACGCCAACCTGTGCCAGAGGCCTTGTTTGAACAGCGGAAGACACTCTGAGAGTTTAGTGAGAGCCTTGTAAACTCTCCGCTCCGCCAGCTCTGCTGCTTCTGTGGTGTTCCTCCTCCAACAGGTTCCTCCAGAGGAACAGCAACACTTCATCAGCGGGGCAGTCAAACCGCCAGTAAAACGCCGTGCCATATGGGCCCCGGTCCCGACTGCAGGGGCAATCTGTAAAACAGGAGCATGCTGGTAAATAGAGGCCGGCGTAAAGAAAATGATCAATTACTCACATTACGTTCAGTCCTTCAGGAATTTCCTTTATCGCTCTGGACATCTGTTATAATATTGTCATAATGTGTAATCAGAGGGGACCCGTACTCGCCAAGTGGAGGCCTAAAAAGCAGTCGTAAACGTCCAATTAAAATGCACAGTGACAGCTTTTTGTCCATCTGCTGGATGAAAGAAAGGGTGTGTGTGTCCCGCTAACTCTCCCTCACACACACTCTGACCATCAACAGTTTTATTTTCCTGACTGATTGCAGAAACTCTCAGACAGGAAGTTTGTAACCATATATGCATTTATATTCATGTTTTGATGATCGTATGAGGGATTTGTGACCGTCTAACTCTCACCTGCACGTTGCAGCTGCGTAGTAATGTGCACCTGGGATAGCAGCAGCATTTAGGGGGAAGAGAGCATCATTTGAACTCTTTATCTGCTCAGAAGAATTGTGAATGTAAAGGCGTGCCTGATAAGAGCATGTTTTCTCCCTCTTGAAACGGGCAATAAGTAGCAGGGTGAATGTTAAAGAGGGCTTTGGAGAATGCCTCCTCTTTCCCTCTCTGGGGATTACTGCTCTTTAAGACGGCGAAAACATCAATGCAAGTTTATTTAAAGGATGAAGGCATTTTCTGAATGGTATTTTGGGGCCGTATCATCGGGTCTTGAGCGAGGATTAGTGCTGTTAGGCATTTTGAGCTCTGTTTCCTGTCCTGATAAGTCGGATTTCACCTTCAATCTGCATGTAAGCCCTGGGCTCTGCTCCTCCTCGCCTGCTCCTCCGAGGTCCTAGCCTAGCCTTATCCAGCCCAACCCAACCGACTATCCCTTCACTCTCAATCCAACTCTGTTCTTAGCTTCCATGTCATAATTCCTCCCTTATTTCTTCATCACTTCCTAACTTTTTTCTCCGTCCTGCACATTTTTATCCGAGCAGTAGATGATCCAGCCGCATCTTCCTCAGGACGGGTTTTCAGCCTCTCCGCAGCTGGCCAGTATTTATCATCCCGGTCTCACACTGAAACCATTTGGCAGTCGGATCGGCGGGTGATGAGGTTAACTACTAAAGTTGTATGTAACTTGGAGCCTTTCTTGTGATGATTAATCAACCAGCAGAAAATGAGCCCCTGTCCCGGCATCCCATGCAGCGTGCAGCATCTGTGATGGTCAAGGCAAACAAATGGCTCCCCGCTTTTGTTGCTGAGGACGGAGCATAACTGAGCATTATGAGCAATTAATTTTACATGACTTCATCCATAGAGTCCCCAGCAGCGTGGAAAAGGTTTTTTAAGCATCCACAAGTAACTGCATCTGCTGTAATCTACACAAAATAGGCTTTTAGCCCTCCTTAACGAAGGGATTTAGTATTAGTACTTAATGGCGCTCGTTTTAATGTCCTGTTCATGATTCTGTCATCATTTTTGCCTGTTTTTATGACCTGCAGCTTTGAAAAATCATGCAAACTGTATAATGCACGGTTCAGTGAGGAATAATGAGCTGGCTGTTGGTAGTAGTACTTTGTATGATGTAGACAAAACTTATATAAATAAATAAAATACTGCAAAAATGTTTCTCCGTAGACAACAATGGAACGTTGGTCTCATTGATTAGGACTTCAGTTTCAGGACAGAAAACCTATTTATGTTAAAGGATCAGCGGAGTTAGTTTGTTTAGAAACTGACAGACCAATCAGCCAATCACGTTTTAGTGTGAAGGAGGAGGGACCTACAGTATGGTGCTCAGTGTGTAACGGTGGGTGGGCTGTAGCCACTGCTACATGGTATCCTGAAAAAGATGATGGATCACCTGACTCTGGTGGATATTAGGACTTCATTAAACATGATTTAAAGTCACAAAACAGCAAAGGTAGGTCATGATTTCTAGTTATGTTTATGGTTATTTCTAGAGTTTGGCTCATAGAGTGATGAAACGTATCTTGTTGTTAAAGCCATACTCAGTAGCCAGGTAAACAAGCTAGGTCTTGCTAGCTAGTTTACAGAAACACGACTCGGAGCACTCACCCCTCCCGTCGGGTATAATCGGTACGCCAGCCTTCCCTTCGGACATGGGACTCCGTTTTGCGACGATAACAATGCAGAGTCTAACTTCAGCCGTAGAAACGTTCCCCCAGCTTTTCTTCTTTTCACCTCCAAACGTTTTTAGTTTTCTGCTAGCTGAAAAGGTGTTTTTTGGGGGGACTCTGGTATTTTTATCTTAAAATGAAAACACTGACCACCGGCTAATTCTGTCCTCCTTTCACTTCTGGGATGATCAGACGGAAAATGTGTCCGGGCGGATTATTGGTGAATCCAAGCAGTGAGGAAATGCGGCAGACAGACAGCTGGGTTGTCCAATCCTATCGTTCGGTCCGAACGATAGGATTGGCTGAAGGTTTTAGAGAACTGCGGGACAACCACTTTATTGATTTCTTTCAGGGTTTTTTAAATCTCCACAATATATTTATGGCTATACTATGTTGGAACATTGTTAAGAGGCTTTTAAAAAAAACTTTAAAAGCTACATTGTTTACCTGGCTACTGAGTATGCCTTTAACTGTGGACTCTGAGCTTAGTGGTCTTTGGTTTGCATTAAGTTGTGCGATCTCTACAGTTGATTATCTGGTTATGCATCTGGCATATGTTTATTGTTTCCATAAGCCGCTTTCATAAGACACACAGTGGCGGCAAATCAGCGTAATACTGCCGCCACGGTGTGTCTTATGAAAGCGCCGTGGCGGCATGGCGATGTGGGAATTTTGCGGCATTCGTGCCGCCACGCTTGGTAGTAATATTGCCGCAACGTCGGACTTGTGAATGAAGATTACGCCTTGGCGCAACAGAGGGAGGTGTCACTAATAACGCGGCAAAAGTGAGCCGACCCCCAACCAGAAAAAGTATTTAAAAATCATGTAAACATGGGAAAGCTGATACGCTTTTGTAAACACTCAGCGGAGACGGCAAACTGGAGCGACACCGAGATCCGGGAGCTTCTGGCTGAAGCAGAAGTTGCCCGTCTGTTTATACGAGCACTTCCATCTCACGTCTCTGTACCCTGCGCGTCGACAGCCGGGGCCCGGTACCGGATGAGTCAGTCCAAACCCGTCCGGTACCGGAACCGGAACCGGTCCAGTTCTGGTCCAAAATGACCCTGTACGAGACCTGAACCAGGAGGACCTGGTCTGAACTCTAAGAAACAACCCATAAAAACTCACCGACTGCCGAGTTGATTAAATCAGGACTCAACCCTCAGGCTGTATCAAAGCTGTTGAGCTGGATTTTTCCATTTAGCGTCACTCCACTGTCCTCCGGTTGCAGCTTGAACACAGCGTCCGGCTGGTTGAGTCCGTCCTTTTTGAAGATGAAGCTTTTCCTGTGCTGTTCTTCTTTGAAACTTTTCACTTTTGAGAGTTCAACACCAAGCAGAACGTCACACCTGCCACCTCACAGCCTGCTAACCAGCTTTTCTGCTCATACCATCTCCGCGAAAATCCTCGATTATAAGATTTCCCTCCTTTAATGGAGACTTGCTTGAGTTTAAATTTGGTCTTGGTGGTCCTAATAATTTTACTGCCATTTTTCTTCATCAGTACGACGGTTAAAGGGGTTTTATTTCAAAGAGACGATGGAGTTGCTCGGAGAATTAGCCATGATTAAGCTAGCTCATTAAAATGTACGCTAGCTGAATGTTACGTAAGATGTGACGAAAGCACGCAAGGGCGAGCCCTACCGGAACCCATAGACATTGCACTATAGCTCCTGTTGTTAGAAATAACACCTTTATATTACAGTCTATGAGAGCACTGGGGCCATTCTCAGGCTGGCCGAAATCGCCCAGAAAGGGGCGGGACACAAAGTAACAAGGCTTCAAGCTGATTGGACAAGATAAACAAGCAGACCAAAGTGGTAGATCCGAACTGCCGTGATAATAGAAATATAAAAAAAAGATCTAATTTTCCTTTGGTAGTGCATCGGCCGATCGATCGCCCATATTAATGAGCCGCCCCTGCTGCCCATGTCTTTTAACTGGTTTAGTTCTGGTTAAGTGGAGCTGCATGTGTAGGTTGGTAAAGGTGAAGGTGTTTGTCGCGGGAAGTGCAGCTGCCCCCTCTACCGGGGTTACCAGAGGTCAAGCCAGAATGATACAAGCTCTGTTTATCCAACGTAATGAACACTGAATCTGGTCAAGTCACAAAGAACTGCTTCAATCAGGGAGTGTAAGATCTACTCTTCTCATCTAACTGGCTTTCACAGTAGAGTACTGAGCTTTCGTGTTGTAATTGAATGCAGCATGAATCCCTTTCTCCAGTTACATGGTCAGTCATTAAAAGGCATGTGGAAGGGCAACACACTTATTTTAGGCCATAGGAAGTGCGGGTGGTGTGAACACTATTGTTTTTAGCTGCTGAAGGTCATGTTCCAACAGTCGTGGTGTGCTACTGGATTCTGGTATGATTAAGGGTTTAGACAAAGTGTTGTCGCTTCAACGTAACGTCACGTAAACAACTTAACTTAGAGCCCCATGATATACATGACTTTTGGTCAGAATGAACATTCTTGTTTCCTAAAATCGACGGGTTAGATCGACGTCAGAGAAAAGAAGAATCTTGGAGGGGGAAGTTCTAAAACAAGTCTGCCACCTGCTGGTGTAAATTAATCCCTGCAGCCTTCTTAAAACGTGAACTCTAGATATTTTAGGCTCTACGTAATCAGAAAACCTGCGCTATAAAAACTTTGTGCTGGAGATTAAAGTATTTATGTCTTCTAACTATATAAGCCCCCGGATCAGAGCTTTAGTTGACACTTGATGCTCTTATTTTGGCGAGCCACATTTTAGTATTATTGGTGTGTTTTTGGCTGAAGAAGAGAAATAAATGCATTCCAGCTCAATGAGTGTAATAAATAATCATGGTTTCAACATTGACCTAAATAGTTGTGGTTATGATTTTTCATCATCATCAGCTGGACTTGAGCGGTCTGATAAGGCGACGTGATGAACACAACCTGATTATTAATGAAGAGATTTAAGATTTCTGTAACGTTTGTTGGGGATTTAAATCTATTTTCTTATTTATTGACTACGTTGTGTCTGATGGATGATAACCTTTCCATTTCTTTCCACCCTCTAGTTCCTCATCCTCAGAAGCAGCTGTCCTACAACACATCCAAAGCAGGAGTGGTCAAACTGACTCAGACTCTGGGCACCGAATGGATCGACAGAGGAGTGCGCGTCAACTGCATCTCACCGTGAGTGCCTCGTTTTGAGCCAGAACGCCACCTTTTGATGGCCACGTGGGACTCGGCGGCTAAACGAGGTGGCGATGAGCGCATTTGCTTTCAGTGGAGGAGAAGCCGTTTGAGAATGACGCATTAATTTAAGTCCTCAAACAATGAATCAGTGCTTAATTAGATGACGTCTGGAGGGATGAATCAAATGAGCGCTCACTCTAATTGTTCAGTTCAATTAGGGAATCAGATCTGCAACCTCACTCCAAGTGTAGCCTCCACAATAGCGCCTTGTTTGCGTCTGTTTGTCTGTGAAGCTTAGCGGTTGGGAGGAACAGGAGAACACAGGCAGGCCTTTTTGTGTGTGTTGCAGTGGGAAGGTATGGTGTGTGTGTGTGGGGGGGGGTGTTAAGTGGAGCATCCCTTAGCCCCAGCCATCCCTGAGCAAATCCATCCGGTGGCTCTGGGCAAACCAGTCAGAGCCCCAGAACAAAGCGCCGTGCTCAGCTTTATTTATCGGTGGCTTGTTTGCTAATTTTAATTTGCAGAGAAGCAGTTCTTTCTCCCTCTCTCTCTCTCTCCCTCTTTCTCTCTCCCTCTCTTTCTCTGTCTCTCCTCGCTAACTGGGTGTCTCAATGGGCCGCTGATTTCTTTGAAGTGACAGTCGGTAAATATGCATAAAAAAGGGACACAATTAGCGCTCGCGAGGTTGACTGGAGCCTGATTCCATTGGCAACTTTAGCAGCAGCGGTGATAAGCTGCATTATCTGGAAAATTGGCTGAGGGAAAACAGTACCTCTGATTGCCAGGAAAGGTTCCAGATAACAGGGCAGCTGAAGAGAAATATAATTGAGGTGGAATATGTTAACCAGGGTGTCACACATGCTCCTTGGAAGTGCTAATTTAGCCAAATGTTGGAATTCTATATCAAGGCAACAGGATACATCGAACAATGATTCAGGCTTTATGGCTTTTAGTCACTGTCACACTAATTGTGTTGCGAGTCAGAAGTCATCTCGTGCGAGGCCCAGACGGCCGTGTTGACTTATTTATTCAAACGGAAGCTCTGATTGTAGGAGGCGGAGAGAAGAGCAGCTGTTTAGAGGTGTTCCACATCATTTTTCTACCTAAAATACAGTCGCAGCATCAAAGATGTTTGAGCATGTTTCAGTGAGAAATCAAAGCTGGGAAAAGAGAGCGAGCCTAGCACAGGAAGTAGCTCCCCACAAGCTATGAGCAAATTAAGTCAGACGTCCCCTCGTACCTGTTAGCTCCTCCAGGGACGTGTCACTCAATAAAATGCCCCCCCAGTCCCACAGTAAATATCAGAGGGTCGTGTCACGGCTGTTCTTCAGAAGGATAATTGGTTTTATTTATGTCACCAAAGCGGTGGCTCTGAAACAACGCTGTCACTCCCGGCTCTGCACTGTGACGCCTTCTGATTTCAGTCTTTGTGTGTGTTTTTTTCTCTGTTTCAGGGGGATTGTTGACACCCCTCTCATCCACTCTGAGGATCTGAGGCCTCTGGTGCAGCGCTGGCTGTCAGATATCCCTGCTGGTAGACTGGCTCAAGTGACAGACCTGCAGGCTGCAGTGGTCTACTTGGCATCTGAAGCCTCTGACTACATGACAGGGCATAACTTAGTCATAGAGGGTGGGCAAAGCCTGTGGTAGAAGCAGCATGAAGAGAGGAAACTTTTTTCTCTTTGTCTTTACTCTCTTGGAATTAGTGTCAGGTTAAGGTGGTATTTATGTTACCATCCAGCCTGTTACAACAGTCCTACAACTCAGATTTTTAGTAAATAAAAGGAGAAGCAGAAAACACCATGCTGAATTGTTACTTTCTAGATTCAGACGCAGGTTGGTGTTATTTTACACGGTTCAGACTGATGGTTGGACGATTGTGACAGTGAGAGTCCTTAAAGGGATTTTCAGCCATTTTCAAGTTGGTTTCTTTGTAAAAATCACAAATAATTATCATTTTTAATAGTATATCAATAAATGAAACCTTAACTTTTCACTTAAATCTTAAAATGGATATTTACTCAAAGAATACTTCTTGGCAGGTTTTGATGCCCTTGCCAATCGATTGTCCTTATTTAATCAACTTAACGGTGAGTCTTTGCTTTCTTTATCTCTTGTTTTACTAAAAACGCGACGCTATTCAGCCCATTCAAACATCCGATGTGCTAACGGCTAAGCTAACGAGCTAATGGCTCGGCTATCAAGCTTTGAGTGGTTTTATTCATTAAATAGCAAATGTCTTTGTTATGATTATGGCCGAACAATAGACCACAATCTGACTAAAACTGTTTTCATATAAACCTGACTAAAATGTGACTCAAACTAATCAGCATTTTAGTCTAAAGACTTGATATTAAAACCAAAGTGCTCCTAAAACAACGTCTCTCTCTGAGCTGTTTGTTGTCGGCATTAAAATACGCTTTTGCAATAAAACCTGTCAAGTTTTATAAAGCCATCCTGTATACGCCGTATGTATGACGTCATCAGCGATTAGTCGAAGTCGACGCGACTTTTATTACTTGGTAGTCGACTTGTAAAAATAGCAAGTCGTTCAACCCCTAGGAGGTAGAGATGGGGACCTGAACCCAGCTGTATTTATGGACTGGGCCCTCAAAGACACGAGGCTCGACTTGTAAATAAATGATGTGGTAAGATGTAATCACTATTTCTCCAAGCTGGTGCCTTTCAGGAAACCATGGTTAATAGCGCAGCGCCAGACCGGAACTCATTAAAGGAAATGGAACGAAACCCCTTCAAAATAAAAGTTTACGTGATCAGAGAAGAGTCGACCTTTGGTTTAAAAAGTCACTACAGCCCACACAAGTCGACTAGTTCGTGCAACCCCTACTACCTCCTACAGGGGAAATCTCAGGGTTTTGATGGGATCGTCCAAGTCTCATATCTGTGATGGTCATGGACCGTTCTAATCTCAAGTGTCTGAGGGGAAGTCTTTGTTTTTGCAACTCGAGTGCAGTTTGAGTCCAAGTCTCAGATTTAAATCATTTTTTCTGCGTCCTATGGGACGGATGCACTGACAGCTATAGTCTGAGTGCAACCAGTGTGTTGCTGCCTCCTTAAAACTGCATGACCTAAATCTCCAGAGATTCAGGCAACAACATTTTATAAACCTTTACGCTCCATCAATTACACATAGAATTTAGCCATAGGATTATTGAGGGATTTACAAGTGTAAATATCACTATTACCAGAGCAATGTAGTACTTCCTGTTCATCTAGGGTCAATTCTATCAGTACTTTACTATTTCTGACCATAGAATGAAAAACTGACAGTCCTATAAAGGTTAATTGACTTTATAAAATGTAAAAATAATCCAGGATGTAGGCTTTGAGGGAGAGAGGAAATAAAAATATCTACAAAAGTCCAAGAGCATGAATAAACAACTGGAAGAGAAAAAGAGCAAACAGGAGGACCTGACAACTAAACTGAGAAACAAAGGACTTTTTAACTGCTAGCAGTAGTGAGTGAGTGAGGGCAGCTGATTGGGCAGATATAGAGGGAAATAATGAACTAGAAAAACCAACATGTTTCATAGAAAAAGTTCTAATAATAAACCAAATACAAGCTTAATACAAGGGACGAACAACCTCCCAAAGAAACAACAGTAAATCCTGACTGACTGACATTAGAATAAAATGACAAAAAGAACTCCGCCCCTAACAGTGTGACACTGATAAGATGGAGTCTACAGAAACTGAGAGGTTTGAAGACAACAAGCATCAACATTTAGCTCCTCATCTAAACTCTAAAATGTTTCAAACAGCTTCCATCTGTGTTTTTTCTTCAGATATTACTATATATTACAATGATTACACTTGTCAATAACTACAAGATACAAGATGACTTTATTGTCATTGCATCAGCGTCCTGATACAACGAAACTTAACTATAAGATTCTATAAAAATCGCCACGTATTGAGAAATGAATGTTGATGTAAAGGTTGATGAACCACTGGAGCAGATTTAAGACGGCAGCAATGAGCTTTGGTTTTTACTGTTAGCTCGTCCTTCTTGTTACGGCTAATCTCTGTTTCAACAAACAGAGGTTGTTCATTAAGCCATCTGCAGTGGGTTAAGGTGGTATAGGGATCCTTTATTTTATTTTTATTGTGTTTTTTAAACATTTTTCAACAAATGATTTATCAAATTGTTCAGCTTTTTCAGGACCTTATAGCCATCGTTGGACTTGATACGTATAATTCATACTTGAGATATTTTGCTTTTTGTTTGAGCCCATTTGAAATAAGTGTGAAATCTTTGAACTGCTTACATTTTTGCAGAACTTTGTGCATTTTAACCATCAGTCATTTCATCAACCCTCCACCTAGAAACCTTCTCTAAACAAGTCTGAAGACATCAGGGGGTCACACTGAAGACATTTCTTTGCATATTTTACTGATTTTGTAAAATCACTTTTGAAAGTTTTAGAACATTTTGAGAATAATCCTCCCTCCACTCAGTCTGGGAGTGTGGACATTTTTTCAAATCTTTTTATTCCCACATCTTTTGTAGCACAGTAATTAGTCACAATGTTTAAACATGTTTTTTTTTTTTTATTTTAAACTTTAAATCATAAAAACTAGGGATGCGCCGATACTGGTATAGGTATCGGCCCGATACTGATACCGGTATCGGTTAAAGTTACCCGATACCAGGAACCGATACCAGTGGCTTCACTGTCTGTGACTTGTGATTTCTGTTGGAGTTTCCTATATTGAACACTAGGGGGAGCTATTGAGCTAAAGAGGAACAGTGTGGGTTGAGAGCTGGAGATGGTGCCAAATAGTTCATTTTATTTGGTTAAAATGTGGAAAACTGCAATAATTTCACTGTGAAATCACAGAAAATGGTTATTTTTCACCTTATATTTTAGTTTTGTGATAATTTTTTAATTTTTTTCTTTTTATCTAACTCCGTTATTTGTTGTAAAAAGCAGAGAAGAAAAAAGTAACACCTGTATTCCAATTCGTTGCATTTTTTTGTGTGGTAGAAGTATTGGTATCGGTACTCGGTGTCAGCGAGTACTCAGATTTAAGTATCGGTATCGGATCGGTTTGGAAAAAAGTGGTATCGTACATCCCTACTTAAAACATTTCAGCTAACATTAATATATGGACATTTTTGAGTTCAACTCCTAAAAAGATAATAAGATGTCGGCTAATGACAGCTCAGCTTCAGCGCAGGTCTTCAGCTCAGTCGTTCAGCACGCAGCATTTCTGACGAGAAGAAATTAAACTTTGTATCGTTACTTAACATTTTACACAGAAATAAACTTCAAACTGGCTGAAAAATCCTTAAAATGTCACGGAGAGTTACAACTTTGAAGTATATTTAGATGTGTAATAAATTGTCCAACAGTAAATACAGGTATTGTTCTGCGATCTGCAACAGGGATGTTTCTTTTGTATGAAAACAAAAATAAATGCTGCTGATGAATTTTTACAATTTGTGTGGCACAATAATTGGTTTCCTTACCAACCATTTAATGTGCCATGTTTAGTAGTTTCTTCTAGTTCAGTCTACTTTACGACGTCACTGTTTTCTGGACTCAGTGCCTTTCTGGCTCTTTCTGACCAAATGGTGCCTGCATGTGGTGCTTTTGTGCACCATCTTAATTGCTCCATTAACTGTTTGTGTGCTGGAAGCTGAAAAAAAAGCTACTTAAAGGCGAGGTTAGCTGAGGACGTGACCCCAGTCGCTGCAATTATCGGAAAAGTAGTGTCCAATTAGAGCTATGTGACGCTGTTGGTGTTTATGTGAGCAACTTGAAGTTCTCACTGGTACTGGCCGTTCTCTGATTTACATAATTGGGGGATTGGTCATTAATGGGAATGGTGTGTGAGAGGATCCCATTAAGATACGGAGTGAGATCTGATCTCACTCTGCTGCTCGGTGCTTTTTATCTCCAGCTGTTCTAGAAAAACTGGCAATTATTAGAATTCTTATCAGTTTGGGGATTTTTTTGTTTGTTTTTTGGTGAATTACCAAACTCTGGCACAGGGTGGATGCAGGACTTGGTAGAATTTGTTCAAAAGGGAAGACTAGTGTATCACTTTGAGTGCTTCACCAGCGAGGGGCAGCATTAAGTCAAGCTGCTGCAGGAGGTTCCAGGAGGTTATCACATTGTTTATCATCTTCTAAAGGGAATAGTGGTGGACAAGTGCATCAATCAAGTTTTAATATGCAAACAGCTCACTCATAAATTAATCAAATATGAGTTGAAAAATGTGTTTTGATAGTAAATATTATTTAAATATTAACTTTTAAGTGTATCTGTTGGTTTGGGCTTTTAACTGGTAAGAACAGGAACAGGTTGTCAGGATGTTCTGGCTCCGCCCTCACTGAGGTGCACAGAGCCAGGTCAGTGAGGACCAGACTGATCCTGGTGGATCCTCTCACCCTGAGTGAGTTTAGGTTGCTACCGTCCGGCCGCAGATATCAGCTACCAGGTCAGGACTGCTGTTTTAAAACTCTAAATGATCTGTTTTAATGTATGGATGTTGTTGTTTTAACACCACTGGTTGTAAAACCAATTGCCCCTGAAGGGGATAATAAAGCTTGAATTTAAAATTTTTTATTTAATAATTACATTTCAAATGCAATAAATTGTAGGGATGTACCGATACCACTTTTTTCAAAACCAATTCGATACCGATAAATCTGAGTACTCGCCGATACCGAGTACCGATACCGATACTTCTACCACACAAAAAAATGCAACGAATTGGAATACAGGTGTTATTTTTTCCTTCTCTGCTTTTTACAACAAATAACTGAGTTAGATAAAAACATAAAATATATAAAAACATGATCACAAAACTAAAATATAAGGTGAAAAATAACAATTTTCTGTGATTTCACAGTGAAATTATTGCAGTTTTCCACATTTTAACCAAATAAAATGAACTATTTGGCACCATCTCCAGCTCTCAACCCACACTGTTCCTCTTTAGCTCAATAGCTCCCCCTAGTGTTCAATATAGGAAACTCCAACAGAAATCACAAGTCACAGACAGTGAAGCCACTGGTATCGGTTCCTGGTATCGGGTAACTTTAACCGATATTGGTATCGGGCTGATACCAGTATCGGCCCAATACCATTATCGGTATCGGTGCATCCCTAATAAATTGTCCATGTCCAGATGTTTCAGTTCAATGGTAGCGTGTTTGATCTCAATGTGGTTTAAAAGCATCAGAAAACAAACTTTAAACTTCTGTTTATGTAATAATGCATAATAATAATAATAATACCTGATCCTTTATTGCTCTTTGGTATTTGACCCATCCCTGAGGAGCACTGGGTTCATACGGCGCTGAAGGGTTGGCGTTCCCTCTAAACAAGCTTCCAACAGTTGAGTTTTTCACCCTCTGTTCTTTCTCACTGTCGTCGTTTAGTGGAAGTGTCTCAACTGTTGTTTTCACCACATTAACCTCCATCACAGCCCCATCGCAGAGGTCCTGTTTTCCTTTACAACTGCCGCCAAAAGAGCAAAATCTGCCATTTGAGCGGCAAAACCGTGATCTCTCAAATGCAATAAGCTGCTTCATGAGGTGTAAGTGATCTTGAATCCATTATTTATCACCTGCTATTGGTGCCATTACACTGAAGAGGGGGACCCTGCTGTACAAAGTGCTGTTGTGCTAAACAGTTCAGGAAAAAGCCACTCGCGCTCCTCGTACTTCAGCTCAACTTTGATTAATGCGCCGCTCCGTCGCGACATAAAACATTTTACTGCAGCAGTCGTTCAGAGGGAGACCCGGGTCGATGCTGAGCGGCATCAGAGGCGGTCTGTGTTGTGGAAGAGGCCGTGTCCAGCTGACAGCACGACCCTGGGGTTTATAGATGACATATTAACATTTGACAATATCAATACGCTTTATTGATGGATTATAGTGTCCAGTTACGTACCCATCAGTGAAGTGTTTAAAAATGAAATGTTACCCCTTATAAAGGCGTTGCACCTCCTGATGTTATCATAAGAGGAGAGAGAAAATGTCAACATTTATCTCCAATAAGAGCCAGATGTAACCCTAACAGCCTGGGACAGTTCCATTTATCCCATTAAATGATTCAAACTGGTGTTTAAGCTGAAATGTTTCAGAGACATTTTTACAAACACGTCCCTTCAGTTTACCTTCAGCCTCTAAAGTCTATGAAGGTTTCAGACTGTCGATGTAGTTAGCCTTGTTAACACAGTTCACTGTTTAGTAACTTGATTTATTTTTGTAGTTTTTGCGTATTCTGAACCTGCATTTCATTATTTTGAATGTAAAATATTCAAACTGGTCTGAGCTGAACCCAGACAGCACAATGTTGTTGGAAGAGAGAGTTTTGCCTGTCATCCAAACTAAGGGGATACTTTGTTGAAAATGTTATAAACACACACTAGAAAAGCCTAAATCTAGAAAAGTCTTTGTTTGGGCTGAATTTAATGGGTCAGTTAAAGCTCAATTTTCAACCATAACTGGTTATCAGATCCTCGTTTTTAGGGTTAACCCTCTCTTTCCTCTGTTCATCAGAAAATGTCCCATATGATTACATGAAAGGGGCGGGACCGCAAAGTCATGCTGCAGCCAGCCACTAGGGGGTGTTTTATTTAGGGTTCTGTTAGGAATGCACCGAAACGATACGATACTGATACACTCTCAGAAATGAAAGGACAGAATTGTACCTTTTTGTGTCACTGGGGTGGTACCCTCAAAAGTACAATTTTGTACCTTTAACTGGGGGTTATATCCTAAGGGGTACAGGTACAGGTTTGACTAGTAAAAGGTACAAACTACAAGGGTAAACATGTGTACCCCCAGTTAAGGTACAAAATTGTACCTTTTGAGGGTACCATTTTGAACCTTAACTGGGGGTACACATTTTTACCTTCATAATTTGTACCTTTTACTAGTCAAACCTGTACCTTAGGGTACAAATTTGTACCCCTAAATGGTACAAATATGTATCCTAAGGGGTACATATTTGTACCCCTTATGATACATATTTGTACCTAAGGGGTACGTATTTGTACCCCTTAGGATACAACCCTGCAGTTAAAGGTATAAAATTGTACTTTTGAGGGTACCACCCCAGTGGCAAAAAAGGTACAATTCTGTCATTTCATTTCTGAGTGTGTACCAATAACGATACTACTGGTTAAAGTTAACTAGCTCTGACTGCAGTCAGAAGGCTTCACTCACTGGTCAATTCTGTTGTAGTTTTCTAGACTGGTATCTAGGGGGAGCAGTTGAGCCAAAGAGGGTTATTATCTTATATAATTATTACAATAATACAATATTTATAAAACAGTTATTACCCCAAATGAATAAAAAAAGACCAAAAAATAAAACTTTTCATTGCTTTTTTCCCCTTGGAGGTCATGGAGGTTAAAGGGTTAAACAGCAGTTATCCACTTTGTCTCTGTTTCTCCTAACTAAGGTTGTTCCAGGACCTGTCTACAACAGGTAAGATGTTGATTCTTTTTAACGTTTTCACAGAATCCCACTTCAAATAAAGCAAACTCGATCAGTCAGTCATGACTCCAAAGTTCAACAGAAAATGATGACATCATTTCTTTGAGACTGGGTTAAAACAGACATTTAGCATCTAGTGACTGAATACAGATGATCATAAACCATAGAGGTTAGAGGTGACTTTTACTATAACTTAAAATACTACGTCTATTTTTAAGTTCAGTTACATACAGCGTCTAATTGACTAAAGTGTCGCCGTAGTTCAAAGGTTGAAGAAAAAGCTCCTCAGGACTCAGATGTTTGTAATAAACTACATGTTGTGAGCAGAAACGCTGAAACCAAACAAAAAGTGTTGTTTCATTTTGACGACGAGGGGTTGCATCAAGTCTGATTAGGCCTTTGTGTTCTGTGATTGTGCTCTCGACGCGCTGAAGGCGCCGGATCGTTGGCTACCGACGTTTGTTAGCTCATGTGTTATTCATTGGAAAGCTGTTTTGCTGTTTGCTCTCAGCACGCTACCTGCAGACTTCACATGGGGTCACTTCAGCTGGCAGCTGCGTGCGCTCACGACCGCCACTACATCAAAAGTACCAGGCGGTATTACACCTTGTTTCATTGGAATGCTCGAGGTAGTTTGCATGATCAGGATTTATTCAAACCTTTAACCAAGCTCACCTTTCATGGATTTTTGTTTCATTCTTTTCTGATTCCTGACTTCTTTCATAATCACATGAATGATCTGGTATTATTTAACTTTAAAAATCACTTGTTTCTAGTATTCATAAAGAAAAAACACAGCAGGCGTGTCTGTAGTTTTATTTCACCGTTTGCTGTATTTAACCAACATGATTGCGGCGTTTTTATTTTTTTAAGGTGTCTCCTGCGACGTCTCAGGAGGTGACTAAAAACAAATCAAACGTCCACATCCTGTCTCTTCATTGTAAACATATCAGGCTTTTATTCAACATTAATACCGAGCTGGGGAAACATTGCACTCCGAGTTCTCTAATTACAATGCAGCTAATGTTTTATTTCCTCCCCATGTGGGGATTACTTTCATCTTTCCCATTAAGATGCACATTTTGTTTGGATACTCAAATTACAAACCCCATATTAAATCTGACTGTGCAAAAGGCATTGATCATAGCCCCGATAGCTGCACTCCAACTTTGATTTAATTTGCACTTCCATTAATATCTATGAGACGTCCGATTGTCGTCTTGGGCATATTGATGGTATTGTAAGCCCTGCCTTCATATAATGTTCCCCAGCGGCGATGAGGAAATGTTACAGAGAATTAGGCCGAGAAGCGGCTCAGTGGAACTGGCACTGCAGTTGGAAATTCATTATCCTAATAAATAGGGGGGGGGGGTCTTAAGAGAAATTTCTCTCTCCTCCTCATCTCTCTCTTAGAACAAAAACACAAAAAGCTTCCACTTCTGGCTGAAGTGTGGATAAGTGAAACGTGGCTCTCTCAGAGAAGTCTTTACAACATGCCTGATGTGTCAGTAAGAAGGTCCTCTCCTGCTGCCTGTCCATCATCAGCTGTTATGGACTGTTTGCACATTTCCCCGTGTCTCTTTGAGGAATTATTATTAATTGGTAATAGCAGGCTTCCTCCCAATCTGTGGTGTGTGAAAGAATCGTTTAAAGAGAATAGAACACAACTCCAGTGCTGGATAAGCATCAGGCCACGCAGATTTTTTTTACGTGTTGATTAATGAAGTGCCAGCTGAGTATATAAACGGTTCCGTCCCTTTGTTAAAGTCTTGACGTGCTGTTCTCTGTGGGGAAAACAGGAGATGTGCGTTAAGTGTAATTAATGCAATCATGAAGATGAAAATAGCTGTTGTAGCAACAAGGAGACGACAGTGACGAGCGCGTGGTGGACCAGGGAGCTGCAGGATTCTTTGTTAGGTCTCTGTGCTCAGAGACTGCATCGTCCTTTGAGGACCCCCCCCCCCCCCCCC
>SSNR01000119.1:273733-311624 GCA_006937965.1 Callopanchax toddi
GGGGGGGGGGGGGGGGGGGGGGGGGGGTCGTAAATAAAGGCAGCTATGTTTCAAATGCCATAAATAGGGGACACCTAAGGACCTTGCATGATTGCAGACATCTACTCGTTTAATTTATGCGTGTCTAAAGGGGCTCTCATTAACATTCAAGTAGCACTCATCTGTCTAGCAAGGATCATTTGGAAGGCTGCATCACTCTCAGATGGAACGGATCTGTTTGGGCGACGCGGCATGGACACACACTCAGCAGCACCGTCTCACTTCCCCTCCAATGTCACAAGAGACACAGCGTGGAGCTCTGGTGACTTACAGTGTGATTAGTGATCCAGTGCTTGTTGTTTTTAACCTCTGAGAAAGTTAAAGCAATAATCTCTAGGTCACAGTGAGAGTGTTGCAGCAAATCATTTAACGTTTTCCCAAATCCCATTTTATTAAATGATCATTAACGGCCTTTTGATGAAGACATCGACAGCCTGAAATATTTAGACACATCAGATCTTTAGTGGTGCTGCTCATGTGCATGTCAGAAAATCTATATTTATGATCAGATTGTTGTTTTGCTGCTTTGTTAACGTGATTTATTTCACACTGCCTGGTTCACACTTTGCTATTAAAGGGACATTTGGGTTATTTTTAAGTGGCGTTCATCAGTTAATTATCTCCAAACGGATCATACTCACTGATGACATCACTCATGAGGTTGATTGTTTAGTTTACGGTGTTTATGCAGCTTCAGCAGCACGTACAGTCAAATGGTCTCATGCCAACTTGGAAAAAATGTTAAAACAGTAACATAGTTCCAGTGGGACGAAGAAAATGAGCTGCTAGTTTGGCACCAATCTGCAGATTTCTACTACTACTTCCTGTTTCTAGAGACGCTGCTTGCTTTGAGTGATGTCACCGGTGAGTGTGGTCCTAACTGTAGGACCCTGTAACTACGTAGCAGGTCAAATAACACCTCACCAACTGTCTATGTGAATTTATTTTTAAAGGTTTTATTGACATGAAATTCTCACCAGATGTTGGAAACAACCCATCCTCCACATGCAAGGAAACCAAACCGTCCACATAACAGGTTGTGTGTAATAAAATGGAAGAACTCAGGGAAAAGGACTGAAGACTCAGTGAGTATTTGGTGCTGTAGCTTCCCGGGGAGAAATTGGTCTCAGCTGTGATGTTTGGTCCATTCTTCAGATCCTGAAGGTTCCTTCTGTGACCTCTGACCTTTAGTTCTCTAGATGTTCTCTAGGATTCAGTTCAGCTGGTTGTCTGGGCCGTTCTAGCAGCTTGATTTTCTCTCTGTAACCAGTCGAGAGGCTGTTTGGGATCTTCATCCTGCTGAAACGTCCTCCTGGTTTCGTCTCCTTCATCCTGGTAGAGGCAGCAGGTTTGATCCAGAATGTTTCCACTCATCCTTCCTTTGATGAAGCGTTCCAGAGCCGCGTGCTGAGGCCATCTCCAAACGTCAGTGTTGTTGGTTTTGGTTGTTTTGAGAAGAGATGCCGTGACCTTTGACCTCCACGCATTGTGTGTACTATGACATCTAAAAGATCCGTTTCGATCTCATCTAACCAGACTATATTGTCCCAGTGCTTCACAGGCTGGTCTAAATGAAATCTGCTCTAAATAATCTAGAAATATATTTACTTAGAAAATTGATGACATGTTCAGTACTTGCTGTATTTATGTGACTATTTCTAAGATTTCTGGATCAGTGCTTTCTAAAAATAAAAAAAGAGAGAACATTTAACATCTTCTGCCCTCTGGGGAAGAATTTAATTACTAAAGGTATATTGCCACTTTTATAATTGTCTTGTCTCGTCCTCTTCTGGTTTGGGTTGTGGGGTAAGCAGCCCAAAACCCAGACTGTCCTCTCCATAGTCACTTCTACCACTTCAGTAAGATTGCAAGGCTTTCCCATGCCAGTAGAGATAAAATCCCTCCAGCATGTCCTGGGTCTCAGACAGACATGTGCAGAACACCTCCCCTAGGACAGGGGGCATCAAGGGGGCACCCTGACCAAATGCCTGAACCACCTCAGCTGGATCCTTCTGGATGTCCAAGCTCCTTCACATCGTCAAACTGGAAAAACACTTTTATTACTGCAGACAAAACCCAAACCCAGTGGCCAGCCTTTCACTTCATTTAATAACATAACAGCAATACCTGAACTCTGCACGAGCTAAAGACTCAGCCTCAACCCAGAGGAAGTGTTTCACACTAGAACCAGGGCCTCCAATTAAACTTTTTTAAATAATTTTTTTGTTTAATTTAAATTCCAACGGACATGGAGACAGAAACGAAGGGGAAGGGTAAAGAAAGAGAAGTGGGGGAGAAAGTTAACAGAGAAAGAGAAGAGTACAAGAGGTACAAGGAATGTGCTTTTAAACCTGCAAAGACACCACAGCAATAAACAACATGTTACTATGTCCATGAAAAGTACACAGTAATGATTCATTCAAGGTGTGTTCAGTGTCAACCACAGCCCTAGTTAATGTGTCAGGAAACACCGGGGTCACCCAGCACCCAGCCCCGGACACAGAGACACTCCAAAACTCTGGTAGATGGAGGCATCCGCCACCGGCAGAGGATAGGAGGGGAGCATAGGCCCCACGTCGGGGGGGGGGGGAGTTGATAGGAATAAAGCATGTTTGTCTTTTAAAAATGAACAACAGAGTTTATCCATCTTCTTTAATCACTTCATCCTCCACAGAGGGGACAACAGAGTTTAATTCAATATAAATTCTTTTCACCATTAGGACCTGGGAGAGCACCAGGAGTAGCCAGGATCACAGCTGATGATCGAGGCTCTGAGAGGGAATTGTTGCAGCTCTACATCCTGTTTAAACCACATTGTAACTTCATGCAGAAATTACAGGTTTTCATTTTCTCAAGTATAACTTTGTATTTAAGTTCTAACAGAGGGACAGGTTTTAGAAAAACAACTGTTTAGTAAACTGCTACAGTCGTAATCAGTCACTGCAGAACTTTACAGAAAAAACTGGTGCACACACACACACACACACGCGCACACGCGCACACACACACACACACACACACACACACACACACACACACACACACACACACACACACACACACACACACTCTCTTTCTAGACACTGTAAGTGCTGCCTCTCATTAAACATTCTCTGCTCATCTCCTAATAGATGTTGTTGTTTTTGCTGTGGTTGACATTAGAAACGTAAACCTCCATAATGCACCATCATTAGATACAGAAACGACAGCTTGCATGAAGAACTGCAGCTGCACAGACTGAAGCGTGAAACACCCGTTTTGAACAAACTGCAAATCAGCAGTTTTTTATAAACTCTTGGAGACATGAAGTGAAAATTTCAGACTGGAAACATCTTCAGTTTAATGATTGAAACAGTGATACAGGTGGAACATCCTCCAGTGACATCACTCAAAGCAGGTGGAGGCTCTGGAAACAGGAAGTAATCCTCTGACTGGAGTAATGCTTAGGGCTAGTCAGATCAGAAGAGACACTGCTGCAGATGGGTGACATATTGTATTAGTGGCTAATTTGGGGGGTTTAAACAACTATTGCTCAAAAAGTCATTACTGGCTTCCTGTAAATGTCAAGATCCTGGTTCTGGGTTATTGGACCTCACAAGCACCAGTTTACATCAGTGATCTTTCATCTTTACACTCCCAGTGAGGTCCAGTGATAAAAGCCTACTGGTTTTGCAGCATATCAGGATAAAGGAGACATCTGCTGCTGCTGCCCCTCTGTCCCCCTGAGCCTGAGATCATGGCTGAACACCTTTATTTGGTACAATTCAGTGCAGGTGATGATTAACCAGTGTGGTTTTTTTGTTGCAGTTGTGAAGACGAGTTGTACATTTACAGCAAAGTTGGATGCTGATATGTGTGAGGGGAGTCTGTGCCTTTTCATGTCCTCTGTGGCATTGAAAGGGGTTTGACCCGATTTGGATCACTTTTGGATGTTACGGGCTGGATGAAAGCAGTAACTTTGTGTGGTATTGGACCACAGTGATTGTTATCTGTTTTTTTGGATGTGGCTCAATGATAAATTGTGTTGCAATGAAAATCCTTTAGTAACTTGGTGTGGTATGGGACCACTTTTGTGGCCTTGTTTTGGTGGCAACAGTGCACTTTGTTAGGGATTTAGTTGCTACTTTGGAGTTTTTGTAGTGACTTTGTGTTAATCCATTTGGTTTGTGGCTGTTGTGCTCCATTTTGTTTGTCACGTGTTACTATTGTGTTTGTAGCAACTGTTAAAAGTGTATTGCTAAAACTGCTTTGAAACCTTGCTTTAAACTTGGTTACTGTTGTTTCATTGTAAAAACGAAAATGTTTAATTTAAGATGTAGTTGTTCCATCACACCGACAGGTGGCAGTATAGCGCCTTAGGGAAGTGTTCTTGCCAGGCAGTTTAACTGTGAACTTGTAGAAGGAGAACACATGAGACATTGGTTTTTGTTCCCAGGCTCAAGAGCTTTCGGTTGGTGTCCGTCGTTGTGCTCTGGAAAGCTACTGCTGCTACGTGTTGGTGGTAATTCAATAAAATTCGTTTTTTTTTACTACTTGGTTGAGGGCGATTTAAAAAACAAGTAAATCGAGTTCTTGTGTAATGGCACATTTTTGGCTCCCCGGAGCTTCCGTAGAGCTAGTTCCACATAGCATTATTGCTAGCGACAACAACAACAGCAAAAACAATCACCGAAGCAGTCACTTTGCACATATAGGGCCCTATAAAATCAGTTTTATCTTTTCCCAAATTCCAATAACCTCACAGCTCGTTTCTATTAATTTAGCTGAATGTTCCGTATACGGTTCGACCGGCTCCACGCCGCTGCCTGTTTTCAGACGTGACTCTGACTCGGAGCTCATCACATTACGCTGCCAGTCCATTGTCTGTCGACTAAACGTAAAGAGAAGTCATTCTTCAGATTCATAAAGGTCATCTGGATATTGTTCTGCCCTGAGCTTTGCTCTAAACTTCGCGGTGTTGAATTTTCTGGAGGCGTTTCAGTGAGACTTTGTCGAAGCGGACCGTCTTTTTTTCCTCTGTGTGGAGACTGCGCTCTGCGTGCGCAGGTACGGTGGCGGCGGTGGCCAAAACACTTCGAAAAATATTATTTTCTTTACTAATTTGCAGATATAAGAGAATTCCGTGAGATTCCACGTTTTATACTGAATTCCATTTTGTTTGGGAATTGCCGTGATTCCGTCCGTTTTTTCCGCATCTGCCGTTTGTATGTGTAGGGGGGGGGGGAAATCGGAAAAAATTCGTAATTCGAATTAAAAAGAAAAAAATCGAAGATTTTATTTTTAGGCCATATCGCCCAGCCCTACGACTAACCTGGGTTTATGCAGTGGAAACAAAAACAACGGCTCAGTAAAAAAAGGTACCTGTAGTGGAAACGCACCTTGTTGTTAGGTTACTCATGCAGCAACAGTCAGGTGGGGGTGCAATACTCTGTGTGCCCCCGTCATCCCTAGAGGCCTGCAGCACCCCCACTTCGTAAGGTTAGGCAAATCACAGTGGGGCTTTTTAATGACTTTGAGTTAAACACCTCATTTTAACTGAAGCAACAGCAGAGAGAGCAGCAGCCCGTTCCTCTCTGTGGGCAGCATCCAGCAGCATTTTGATGTCTCTAACAAGAACACAATAAATTGTTCCTCATTATTCAGTAATTAACTCCAAAGCGCCGGGTCCTCATCCCCCTGTGCCACGCTCTAAATCACCACCCTCCTCTCCTCCTGCTACACAGCTCTTTAATTTCCTCCATGCTGTGGGGGTTGGGGGCAGGAGAAGGTGGAGGCAAACGGAGCTTGATGCTCTCCATCATTCCCTCGCCGCCCTCTAGTCACCCGTTTGCCCTGTCGCCACCACGCCCTCCTCTTCTGCTCCTCCCTGCTTGGTTTCCACTCACTCCAGGTGAGTGAGGGTGAGTTCACCTGCTCATGTTCATCATGCTATCAAAGAAAACGAACACCTCCCCGAACCTGATCGCTGTCTTTTTGTGGGGTTTTCTCCTTCCTTCCTCCTCCTCCTCTCTTAATTGTTAAAATGAGGTCATTAATTGGAGGCTGAGTAAAATCACCTGTCATTTCAGCTGGGAATCATCTGCTGATTGAAAGGTATCATAAAAACCTGCCCAGGGCCTGAGGTTTCTGATTCTTCCTTTGTGTCTTAACAGTTTCCACCCACCCATGGGCCCACCACTCACTTTACTCTTCATGACAGAGATTAGGCGGGTAGTCTTGGGTGACACACATCCACGCACGTGGCCCAAATATAGATACAAGGCAGTCAGTAGTGTCAGGAGCAATTCCTGGAGGATGTTGTGGGGAGCGTTCGTACTATTAACGCCCCTGACCTAATTGAGGAGGATGCTCAGATACGCCACATGTCTGCATGTGAGCCAGGTCAGGTTCATTTGAGGGGGTAATTGTTAAACCGGCATGCGAACTAGGACAATAGAACAAATGGCAAAAAAATATAAGAATGAGGACAGATGACAAATTTCCTGATAGAACTTTATTAAATTTAGACGTGGCCTGATTCATTTGATCATGTAATGGATTAATCCTGGTATAATTCTGTAGACGTACGTCATAACTCTGGGATGCAGATGTTTCTGCTGTAGTGACTTTCAGGAAATAGGAGCTCATGAGAAGCATGTGCATGATTTGCTTCTGGTTACACCAACTCAGATGCACATTTATACATAAACTAACACGAGCTTCAAAATGATCCTTCTAATAAAATAATTTAGGGAACATGTCAACAATAACACTGAAAGGCTGAAATTATTCCAAAAGCACGATGTGACATCAAGCGTAATCCTGAAGAACTCTCCATAAGATGCTGACAAACCCACTGTTTGAAATAAAAAGCCTGTAAACACACGGTGTTAATATTTAATGGCGCTGCTTCCTCGGGAGGCCACTCTGGGCTGCGGCGCTGCGTCTGAAGGGAGGCGGTATTAGTGCAGCCTGCTCAGGAGGAAAAGCAGCTTCACTAATGAAGCGATCTGGGTCTGAACTCCGAACAAAGCTCACATCCGATTAGCGAGCGGAGACACATGTAAACATGCCAAAGCAGCTCGCAATCAGATGACTTGGGTTAATGTGAGCCAAACAAGCACAGCGGTGAGCAGTGTGTGGAGAGGTTTTAGAAACAACTCTATTTGTCTTTTCACTTCTTTTCTGACTCTTTTCACAAGTGTTTTGAATGAAGCTGGGAAGTAGAGGAGCAGAATTCAAGCTAATGGGTTATCGCATGCCGCTGAGCGACCATTAAGGTGTGATGCATGTGGCGCGCAGAGCGGAAAACCCACCTGACCTTGCCCACATCCGGTTGGCTGGGACGGAGCAGCATTTGAACCTGCCCAGTAAAGGACAGGCCATTTGGATGTTATTAAAAACACAGAGTTCCTGAAGCCAGCTCTACTCCACAGCTATCAGGTCATTTGAAAGAGATCCAGCGAGTTTAAGATGTGCAGATGTTTTCACTTTAAAACGGGCATCTGTTTATGCAGACGCACTTTATTCGAAAAACCACAAAGGACCTCCAATAGGTTTTATGGAGCAGTATCGGCTCGAGCACTCAGCTCTGTAATTGTGCTGCAGCAGGTAATGAGAAAATTGGTCACAAGCAGCGCTCCCTGTAGATGTAACCCACAACATACAATTTTGCACAGCATGTGCCGGATCTGCTGTTATTTGTTAGAGCGGTGCTGTCTGAGCCCCAGTGCAGCTTTCATGAGGTAAAACGTGCACAATTCAGAGCTTACTTCATATCGGAGAATTAATTTAGTCTAAAAATACACACAAAGGTACCACAGTTTACAGGACAGACCAATAATGTTCACTTCTTTATGCTATTACAGCGACGTAAAACACTACTACAACTGTTGACAGTACAAGTCCTCTCATCTGTGCAGCTTCTGTCATGGTTTCATTAAGTTTCAGTATTTCTAAACAAATCTTCATTTCTATCAATGTTCTTAAAGTGATAATATGCAACTTTTTCATATTTTTAAATCTTTTCCTTGAGCCAGTCTGTGCTAATATGACTCTTTACAGAGTTAATGAAAAGTCACCTAGCCCCATCTGGTGATTAGATCCAGAATACCACGATTGCAAGATCTCCGTCGCCGTCACGGTACCCAGGAAGTCACGTGTCTCACGAGGGTTAGGCTAACCCAATGTGGCTAGCTGTTATGCTAACGCTGGAGTGTTTTTATCTCATGATTCCTGATTTTTTCCCATCTCTCCCTGCTTGAACACAGCTGATTTCTTTGAAGGAGTAAATAACCGCTCCTGTAGAAAGCTATGAAGGCTGAGGAGACATTTCAACAGGTAGATTTAGGCGTTTAGAAGCTGAAACAATATGCTAACTTGTGTAATGCAGTGATTTAAAACGGACACCAGAGGGAGCCCAAAACAAGCAAAACTGCATATTATCACTTTAAACTAGAACATCTGTTTTCATGGATGTCCCAAACCAGAGTTGATGTCCTGACATGGATCCAGTTCATTTAGGATTTATTGATACGGTTTAAAGCTGATACTTTCATTATGTTCTTTTTTTTAAGCACAGACTTACAGTCTACAGACCATCTACTTATTCAGATCAAATAATGAGTTTGTAGCAGGTCCCAGCTCAGGGAGACGGTTTATTTTGTCTCATTTTTCTTTCAAACAGCTGTCTTCTTATCACCAGCCTTTTTATGAATACTGTTTAACGTAACAGTCGTTGCTTGTGAAAGCTGCTTATTGATCTCTGATCTCTAGTTGTGAAGAAACAGCAGCTAGTGACAACATTTATACACAATGTCTCTAACATGAGTTCAGGGGAATAAGCGATTATGAAGGCAGCGTTCTGACACGCGTTACCGACGTTACTGATGATTAAAATTTATGCTAACTTGATTTTTGATTCCTGTTGACAAAGATCCTTTTTCTGTCTCAAATGAATAAAGTGAAACTAACTCAGGAGCAGACAATGAATTTAATGGCTGCTGATGGAAGGGCTGTTTCCTCCAGCTGGTGAGAACCGTTGGTGCCGTCTGACAGCATGGCTGATGCAAAAATACTGAACCTGGGTCAACAAGAGTCTGGGAGCTGAGTGTCACCATTCTGATCTAATATTGATCAGTGAAAAATGTTTTGATTGGGACCTGATACTTGAGTCTAAATTGGGAGAGGCCTAACAGGATGCCCTCTTCACACTAAACGGAGACCTTGCTCTGCTCTTCCTGACCCTCCTATCAGAATGCAGCAAATTAGAAAACCTTTGTTTGGTGTGAAAAAAATCTTAGTGCTCACCAAACAAACGTTTCCATGATACTCTACATCCTCACAACAACCCTCTGTGCTCTCAACATGACATTCCATGACAGGATCACATGATACTGTAGCATGATGCTAATGGAGTGACTTCCAGAGCACCAACCCAGCTTTAAAGTCTCAATAACGCAGCCTTAAGCCGGGCATACACTGTGCGATATTTTCAGTCGTGGCTCCGAGCTCCTGCTCAGCTCCTACGCAAACTGTACGATTACATCGCAGGATTCAATCGGTCAAAGCTCACAAGTACTAAATGACCAATGCTCTGCTGCGAGCTGACTGCTCACACTGTACGTGCAGTCGGGCCGTGGAATGCGGGATTTTCGTAGACGAAGAAGAACCAGGAAAGAAGTCAAAGAAGAAGAAAATCCGGAAGTGATGAGACGTTCATTCAAAAAGATAACAAGACAAAATGCTCGACCGAACCATGGCTAAATTATTTTTTAAGCTTTTAAAATCGTTCCATTGATTGACCGCCAAACAATTCGCTGCGGTTTTGCTGCCATCCTGCTACTTCTTCTTCTACTGCGAGTTTAATGTTGGCGCATTCGCATTGGGGAGGTCCTTCTTCTTCTACTGCTACTAGTTTCATGTTAGCGCGTGCTCAGTGTGACAAATTCTGGTGGCGAGCTACGAGAATATCAAACACGTTTGATTTTCCAGCGAGCGTACGATTGTTGATCGGGAGCTCCTCGTGAGATGAAATATCGTTCCTCACTACCCCCTGTATACTACACCAACACCAACGCACGATATGCTGAACTCGACACGATTTCGAAAATGGTCGCAGAGGAGGAAATCGCCGGAAGATCGGCGCTAAAGTCGCACAGTGCAATGGCCGACTTTACTGGAACATGTTGGCTACACATCATGAATACACTGCCACCATGCCACACCCAGAATCTCAAACGGCTGCTACCATGACAACACATCACCATGAGCTGGCTATGAAAGTTTTGTGCTTACAACCCTCATCGACCATTGTGTCTTAATGGTCTTAATGTTGTGCATCTCAAGGATGGTTCCCTTCACCAAAGAAATGAATGCTGAACATCTAGAATATTCTGGAACAGAACGCTTCTCTGAGGCAGGCGTTGGTGTTAAACACAGATTGCTACGTTTACAACACAAATGTAACAGTTATGCTACGATGCTGAAGCATAACGTCCTGTGTTCTCTCACTGACATAGCAGCCTAGCTCTGGTGTCCATTGTGTCACAAGGACATGTTTCTGACTGAAGTGATCCACAGCAATCTAACACTTCAGAGAACTGTCTTTGAGAACAGGGGTTGAGGGGAGTCACAAAGACAAGAGTCCTACAAATCCCATATCCAGCAGCTCCAGTTTCCAGTGGCACTTGAACTGAAATGGGCGTGCTTGATAGGGAACAGGCTTCAAGACTTTTTTATTTTTTTGTACTTCAGAAAGACTATCAGTTAGAGTGGATACTGGTCTGTCACTGTGGATCAACTGGACAGCAATGGAATTTGTACTCCTTGGTGTTCTGACTCTAGAGCCTTTACATGTGTTGGTTGAGGTCTTAATTCTAAATCTGTATCTGATATAGCCCAGGTGCATTCTGGGCATTCATAAAAACATGTTTGTCTTGACACTATGAATTATGATGCTGAACTGTCGTTAGGATGAACAACAACAAAAATAAAACCTCTGGTCTCCACCAGCAGGCTATGTGAGGGAAGTGTCTTGCCCATGAACACAACGACAAAGTGGGGTTCGAACCAACAACCCTCTGAGCTACTGCCTCCCACAATGATGCTCTGATAGTAAGAAGAGGAGAACGGACCACTTACAAAAGACTAAAACTATAAGGAGTAGTGTAGGCACTCTTCACTACTACACCCAGAATGATCTTGTCTGGGTGTGTATGAAGAATGCAGTTTCTTTCCTCATGTCTAGGCTGCGACCACATCACACCATCAGCGTTGATATGTTGCTAATACAGAAGGAGTTGAGTCAGATAAACAATGTGTGCTCAGAGTATGTGATGAGGACGACCCTTAGAAACGATCACACCAAACTGAGGATCAACACCAGTAATATTGATTGCATTAAAGCAATTTGTTTGTAGATTAGCTCGATGATAAAATTGCATTTTACTATTAAGGTATTAAAGACTGAATAAATAATAAAAAGGTGAGTTTGGTTAAAGGCGTTTATTATGACTGCCTACTGTGTGAGCATGCAGCCCTAATAAGAGAGCATGTAAGGCTTCTGTAACAGCAACATGTCTGTTAGCACAGCTAGAAGTGGACAGTATACTGAACCAGAATAACTTACAAAGCAACAAAGACAAAAAACAAAACACACACACACACACACACACACATACACACACACACACACACACACACACACACATTATCATGAAAGTCACTATTAAACTCAATCAGATGGTCTTCTGAGGAAGGTCGACATTTCTGCTTAGAGGCCTAGAAACCGTTAGTGCTCGACATAAATCTCCTGCTATGACTGCAATGTTCTGATTAAAGGCACACTATGTAACTTTTTCATAGTTTAAATCTTCTCCTTGAGCCAGTCTGTGCTAATCTGACCCTTTACAGGTTCATGACTCAGCTCCATCTGCTGCTTGGATCCAGAATACCACGTTTGTAACTCCTGAGTCTCTGGTCCGGTGCCCTGAAGTCTCACAAAGTCACGTATCTCATGAGGGTTAGGCTAACCCAATGTGGCTAGCTGTTATGCTAGCTCCGGAGTGGTTTTAGCTCATGATTCTTGATTTTTTTTCCCATCTCTCCCTGCTTGAACACAGCTGATTTCTTTGACTGAGTGATGAACCGCTCCAGTAGAAAGCAGTGAAGGCTGAGGAGACATTTACACAGGTAGATTTAGGGTTTCTGAGCAGAAACAATGCTAACGTTTTTACGGCAGTAACTTAAAACGGACGCTAGGGGGAGCTAAAAACAAGCAAAACTGCATAGTGTACCTATATAGAGGTGTTGGATAATTGGTCAGTTATTAATTTACAGTAAGGACCACACCCACTGGTGACATCACTCAAAGCAGGCGGAGTCTCTAGGAAAAGGAAGTAGTCCTCTGACTGGAGCAATACTTATGGCTGGTCAGATCAGGAGAGACGCTGCTGCCAAACTGTGACGGATGAGCAGATCATTTAAACAACTCGTGGTCCAAAACGTCACGCTGATAGAGCATTATGTGTTTATGAAACTTTTTACTTTATGATGTTTACGCTGTTGTTCAGTAGCATAGTAATTTGGACGTTCGGTTGAAACAAACCAGACAAATGGTCAGGTATAAAATTGTTGAAGTTTAGGAGCAGGTAACAGCGCTCTGATACATCAGGATGATTTTTCTGTTTTGAAAACCTTTAAATGCGTCACTGTTTGACATCAGTGTGTCGCTCAATCTGACTAACCGTGTGTATGGCTCTGGTTAGAGAACAACTTCCTGTTTCTTGATATAATAATAATGCACCAGTTTTATATAGCGCTTTTCTAGGTCACTCAAAGACGCTTTACAGAGTTGCATCATTCATTCACACAGTCATTCTCACCGGTGGTGGTAAACTACGACAGACGTCTGTAGCCACAGCTGCCCTGGGGCAGACTGACAGAAGAGAGGCTGCCATTCTGACCATCGGCCCTTCTGACCACCACCAACATTCACACACAGTCACACTCACATTCACACAGGCAAGGTGGGTGAAGTGTCTTGCTGAGGGACACAACGACAATCTAACCCAGCCAGAACTGGGGATCGAACCGGTGACCCTCCGGTTACCAGACCGGCCACTCTACCAACTGAGCTAATGCCACCCACTTTTTGTGATGTCACTGGTGGGTGTGGTCTATTCTGTGGATGAATAGCTAATAAACATCACTTCAAATGACTGCTCACTTTATAAGGCTTGTTTGTTTGGAAAATGATGGTCCAGAAGTAAAAATGGAGACTTATCCAGAGTGGAAGAGATTTTGAAAAAGGACCGATTTCTCAACACTGCAAAAACTGATTTTTAAAAAGTAAAAAATACTTGTTTTTAGACATTTTGTCTTATTTTTGTCTAAAAAGAAAATATATATTTGTAGCCCTACTTGAAATAGGCCAAATCTTCTTAAATATGGTCACATTTTCTAGATATGAACAAAAAAAAATCTGCCAATGGGGTAAGCAAAATGTGCTTGGCTAGATTCCTTAAAACTAGCGAATTGTTCTAAATGCTGAAAATTTAGCTATTTTTTAAGGAATCTAGAAAAGCACATTTTGCTAACCCCATTGGCAGATTTTTTTTGTTCAAATCTAAAAAATTTGACCATATTTAAGAAGATTTGGCCTATTTCAAGAAGGGCTGTACGAATATATTTTCTTTTTAGACAAAAATAAGACAAAATGTCTAAAAACAAGGCTATTTTACTTTCTTAGAAATCAGTTTTTGCAGTGAAGATGCCGTTCCCTGGAGACAGCATCTGATTGGAGCCAGTTTTATTCTACAACAGGAAAATGACCCAGCTCCAAAATGTGTCAGCGATATTTCAAGAACAAGCCACCAGTGTCCGGACTGTAATGGAGTGGCCAGCACAGTCTCCAGATCTGAACCTTGTGTGAGCAGCTTGATTACAGAAGAAGACTCCATCAGGCCAATGCATCTTCTGGGAGATGTTCCTGGAAGCATGGGGTGAAATCTCTCTTATTTCCATGGAAAACAAGTAAACTTCCAAGACATCCCCAAAGTTTGAGCGGTATTAGTGCAAAATACAGTCATTATATTGTAACGTTAAAACTTTAACTTTGATTTTCTTGATGTTTTTTTGTATTTTAGTCCTGAAACATCCCTTGATACACGCCAAAGGTTTCCTGCTAGTGATAGCATATTTCAGAAACTTCCATAGCCAGCTCCAGACAGTCACTGGCATCATGACAGATACCACAGAAACCGCAATCCATGTCTACATATGAGTCATCGTCGTCGCCGTGTGCGGACTCCGCCGTGGGGGTGACGTGTCTGTAGTTGGGCCAGCAGTGGTGGGTGAGTCTCTCACAGGAGCGGGGTAACATGTGGATCATATCGTAGAGTCGGCAGAAGAGACACTTCAGGATGATGTCCGCACAGTCGACTGGAAGATACACAGGACAGCCGGTTAATGAAGGCTGTTTTTTTATATTCACTTTTATGTCTCTAAACTTTTTCAATGCCTTCTTTGAATGAAGCACACCTACTATTGAAACCAGTTACAGGACATAAATCATCTCAGCTGGAGCTGCTGGTCTTTGCTTACATCTTATAACTTTTTAAAAGCCTCTTTTCCTTCCTTTACCCATGCATAATTTAAAAAATCATGCCTTGCTCCCTCACAGTGAGGCAAGCAAGAAAGCTGCTTGGAGACATAATCAATTACCAGAAGTCTCTCTTGTATACTTTGTCAGGAGCTCTTCCAACATGCCTTATGGTTGCAGTAAAACTAAGCTTTGTGTCTCCTCAGCAGCCCTTTGCCAAATGCTTCTCTCCTGGGTGCTATGAAGTGTGAGATCATCCAATGACACTGGCCATGAGAAGCCAGGTCCTCAGAGCACAGGTCAGAGAGACGTTTACGCCTCAGACTGTAGGAAGGCTGTAACTGAACAATCCTTATTTATTATTCCCTTTAGATCCTGACCTTCATCCTAGCATCTAATATCAAGTTTATTTAGATTATTTGCCTTTCCTTTTTACTTATTGTTCATCATGTAAAAATAAGATGTATACACGAATTAATTTTAAATACTTGCAGTGCTGATTGCATTTTTATGCAAAAAAGTCATGTGTGTAAATGACTACTTCAGACTGAGCCATGATAGGACACAGCAGCTTTTAGCGCTCCTGTAGTTTTGTGTGTCTGTTCTCTGTAGCACCTGAATGTGGGGCTGCAGGGGGCTGGTGTAGGAAATGATCATAATATATACCTGGTACTCTGACATTGGATCTTCAGTAATATCAGGTTGCTGCCGTTTTATCATGTCAAAAAACTTGTCATGAAGGACACAACACTAAAACCTTGAAAACAAACATTTTCTAACTGACCCAAAAAAGGCTTTTATGTTGAGCTTGTATCCCCTTCATGCACAGTACTGCAGATGCACTCATTGTTTTCCCATCTCATTACAGCTACAAATCTGTCATCTGTGTAGACGTGTATCCCATAAATACAACACTGTCCATACCAGGTTGCTGCTGCTCACACATTGCACTGATGGGATGAAGTGGTTTCTCGATGTCTGCCTGAGCTTTTCAGTACCAGTTCTGACTGGTGTGGTAGACTTGTATCTGCTCTTGTCTGGTGTTGATTTGTTAGTGTTTTTCAGGTGTGATGTTGGATTAATGTACAGATGAAACACATAGAAAACACAGCATGGGTTGTGCCTTTATGCACAAGTCCTGGGCCACCATTGTTGCAGTGATGTCATTTTATGCATATTAGCTCTCCTGCTATCATACTGCATCAATTCACAGAATACACAAGACAGATGCGTTTGTCTAATAGCTTAAAAAAGACCTCCACCTGACGGTTAATGATAACCGTTTAAGCTAACTTAATGCTCTTCCAAGATGTATTGTTTGGGTTAACCTTGTGCACCCAAACTGCCAGTTTTCATGAGTTAATACTTGTGCTCTTCACATTATGGTGATTGTTTTCATCCTCAAAATGACCACAGGCATTTTTTAGGTCCAAAAATATTAACAACAAAATGAATCCAAGCTACTGATTGTGAGCAAATCATTCTGAATTTACACACAAGTGGAAACAGTTTAGCTTACATTAGCACTAAATAATAGAAATGATATATCAGAAAGGATAATTATTGAAAAAGATACTATCATACTACGGTAATGCATTTAGCTGTTGTAGCCTGTGAATTTCTGCAGAATGACAGAAACAAAGCTTATATCATACGCTATCCTGCACTTTTGCTGGACATATGACATCACTGCAACCTGATTGGATAGTTGTGATGTAGTCCTGAATCTAGTATGGAGTTTAAAGGTCAGGTCCCCTTTATACTCACCTGTACACACAGACCTGCTGCAGCACAGTCACAGGTAAGATAGTTACCATAGAAACGTACCATAAACCAGTCCTACACTGTAGTGGATATAGTTCCCAGTAAAACCAGAAGGTAGATCACTGCTGGTGCTTCATGTTGGAGTGGAATCCATTTGTTTCATTTTGTCTTTTTGTTTTAGATTATAAATAATTCACACATATTCATAACGGCTTGTACTACATCCACACATTAGGGTGAAGTGTAGAGATGATGTTTTGAGAAATGCTCTACAGTATTCTACTGGTGACATCATTCCCCATATTAATCACAGTGCATTACACAAGTAGAGAAGCTGCATTTAAATCAAACTTCAATGTACCGTTTTTGAGAGTAAACATGCAAAGCTTTTCTCTTCAGAACTATTCCAAAGCCTGCTGTCCATTAAATTCATCACAGAAAATCAGTAACCGAGCGCTATGTTTAGTTTTGTTGACACTAACCTCCCATGTTGCTCTGCTGAGAGGAAGACAGATCGTCTGTGGCGTCAAAGGCAGCAGAGGAAGATCTCCGAGGGTTTTTATTCAAAGAGAGGAGACGGGAAGGAGAGCTGTGATTCTGTCTGGGCTGCGTTAGATCAGTGCCTCTACTGGTCTCCCCAGGCTCAGGGTCTGCAGAGGCTCTGACTCTCCAGTCTTCAGCATCACTTTGGAATTTCTCTGCTCAAAAATACACAAACAAATCATTCACTGAACCAATAATAAGATGAGATGTTCCTGAACAATAGGGAATATTAGAGGCTCTAAATGAGAATAACGTTCATATTTTAAGACAAAAATCTTTACTTGTAAAATGCAACATTGGAAATACTTTTTTCTTTTCACCTGTGACTTGTTTACCCAGATGAATATTTTCTTAAAGCAGCCCAGTGAAGTATCAGTATTAGTACTTTCATCAGAACCCAGTCCTATACATGTGTGTGCTATCCTCTGATGGAAGATAGAAAGGTGGAAAGGGTTTAAAGTGTAGGATGAGATTATCTTTAGAGCCATTACAGTGATCAGGGTGCCTTAAAGCTGGTTCACGTGGCGAGATTTTTAAACCAATTTTTTCACCCATTCTCTCCTTCCAACAAACGTAAAGACCCCTGACTACAGCATTAAAGATAATGTTGGATTGTCTTGAACTGACATCACAGTGTGTAGTGTCCCCCCCCCGAGGAGCAGTCTGTGGAAAATGTAGCCAATCAGAGAGCGAGGTGACAGATACAAGCTGCACAGAGCGAGGGGAATCCCACATTAAAACTGGGATGCACCGATACGATACTGGATCGGTGCCAATCCAGGCCTTTTAGCTGGGTCAGTAAAACTGGCCGATACCGGATCTGATATTATTTACTAGACTTTATCTACATTACACTGTACAGTAACTCACAAACTACAAATGTTAGACATTTTGAGGGTTTTCTTGTCCAAGTTATATCATGTTTCAGGTTTATTATGTCTGATATTACAATATTTTAGTGTTTGCATTCATATTGGTGGATATCAGGTATCGACTGATCCACAAAGCCCAAATATCGGTATCGGTATCGGGACTGAAGAACCTGAATCGGTGCATCTTTGATCAAAACAGCTGCTTGTGTTCTTTGTTCTACCTGCAACTAAACTGTCATGAGTGCATTGTTATTTATCATAAAAATAAAAACGGTCATTGTTTACTCTGAAGTCCCGTTTGATCTCGAGAAGTTCTGTGAGATTTCACGTCTGACCTGAGAATGTGTGTGAGGTGTTGTCCTTTCACACCACGCTCTGTAGGAGCAGAACGGTCAACATCTGTGATTTTTATCACGACGATTTGAAAAATGTGTGTTGAAAATGTGAAAATCCTCCTAGTTGTGCTAGTTGTGTTTTAATTTTCTGTTAAAACAGCTTTAAATTTAGACATTTTATAGCCTTTCATGCACGTTATTTTAAAAACCTTTACGCTGCAGTAAATGTTGCATCACATGGTTATTTGGAGTTCATTTGCAGATTTCCATGGTTATTAAATTAGTTGCTAGACTAACTCTGTAGCTTTAGTACACAAGTGTTATTCTATTGCTGCTAATTGTCTCTCAAGAAGTGTATTTTCCTTTTCTAACTCCAGTTCTGACAGCTCTATATTTTATTATTAATGATAAACACCACCAAAGCAGCACTTAGTGTTTAAAGACAATATTTCTCAAGTTCATCGCTGCAATAAAAATGATCCTGTCCACAAGTGCTGATTCAATTTTCAGACACTCTGACAGTTAGGCCGGAAAGACTTTAGATTTACGACATAAATGTCTTTGCAACTCTGTCCATTAGCTGCAAACCACTTTATCCTGCAGAAGATCACAGACGTTCTCTCTCACTGACTGTAAACACGATTTAGAAAAATGCACACAAAATCTCCCCCTTCACTTCAATATATGCTTCTCACTATTTATTCAGCATCAATCGGAGATCTTTGAAAATTGCTTAGAGCTCCATTGTTTGTTGTATTAGTATTTATGCTTTTGCTTGTGTGTGTTTGTTGGCAACAAATCTAATGAACCATTGGACAGATTTGAAAGAAACTCTCAAAAACTAATCATTGGATCCATGAAAATGTTCTTTCAGAGTCAAGATGGCCACGACAGAAAGTCAACATTAGCAAACAGAAAAGTTGCTAAACCTGGGTGTGCTGGTTGTCATTTACACATCCTCCAACCTCCACACAACAAGCATGACCTTAGTTTCAAACTATGGCCTTAACTGATGGAGTCAACCCCGTCTGTCTGGTGGATTTTAATAAAACTCTCAGAACATCATCATTGGATTCATTTAAAGTGTCTGTGACTCCATATTTAAATCACTTTATATTAAACAGGTGTAATCTTTGATGCCTCTAGATCAGCGTTGCACCATTATAACTCAAAATACGCTGTAATTATTTCCTAACGAGCAACTCAGAGATCAGAAGAAAGCGCCGCCTTCCGGTTCTGCTGGGTTTCTCCTTATTTGGCAGGCTGACACTTCTGCTGCAGTAGGGGGCAGGGCCCAGCAGGGGGCAGTGTCGTCGCGTGAAAGAGAAACGAAACTGAAACTAAACACTACACGGTCTATGGTCAATGGCGGCAGCAGCACTGGCGTTCTCCTCGCTCCAGGTGTCGTGAACGTGCATGTGGGCGGAGAATTGACCATATAAGCAAGTCCGGATCACTATGACCTCATAGCGGGCTGGAGTGAAAAAAACAGTCTGAAACCTGGGTCTGAAATCTTGAAGAGCTTCTCACTGGCTGTACTAGGAGACAGATGGACGCCGTTTTTTGCTCTTTCTGGCAGGTTTAAGGTGAGAACTCAACGTTGCAACATGATATAGATAAGTCAGAAAACACGGAAAATGATGTCATGGGCACTTTAAACAACTCATTACATTTTAGTCAGATTGATTCAAGATGGCTGCCACAGCTGATCAACAGAAACTCAGTCATTTCAACATAGCTACACTTTCCTGTGGTTGTAGCTGAAGGCCATCCACAACACACTGTACGACACGAAAAGACAGCTCGGACTTCTCCACCGTAAACGATCTGACTTCTCAACATGCAAACAATGCAACGGCTTTAAGAGAGCGTATACTGCATGGTCAGTTTTTAAAATAAATCAGCTGTTGGTCAACTTTCACACTTATCAGTGGATTTATTGATACATTTTCAACATAAAGAGATGTGATGTATGATTTTCTGAAACCTTCCATTTTTGTAGAGATTCTAATGTTATTCATGACAGTGACATCATCGTATTTTATCACCAGTTCCTTCAGCCTCACCTCAGAAAGATCTCACTTTTCACTGGAAAGCATGTGAGTGAATAAACGGTGGAGGATTAATATTTGAAACACAACAACTTGAAATGTGTGTGCATGTTTGAGCTGAGAAACAGCATGATGCTTCAGGGTTATCTAATGAATTAAGTACCGGGTGCAGCTGCTCTGAGCTCAGGACCATTAACTGATAGAGAAATAAGGCCTGCAGGCATGCCATGTATTTTTCAGGTTTTGTTCCAGTGTTTAGCAAGCTGCGCCGAGTAATAAAACACCTGATTATGCTGATGAGCGGCTCTGATACTATTTAACACTGTTGTTGAAGATTTAGAAATAACAACACGAGTGGAAGTTCTCCTCCAGACCTCAGCCAGGAACTCACCTCCTCTCACCAGAGCTGCGCTGTCCTGACGTATGAGTACGATCCCTTTGTCTTTCCCATCCGCTCTCAGAGTGGTTTCATCTGCCATCTGGTCCATTGCATCACACACACAAAGAAAATGCACCGAGTACGACAAACCTGATTATCTCCGAACAAACACACAGAGGCCGGTGTGACTTAACGCCTAACTCAGGGTTACCGCAGCTCGCTGTCGTCATGCGCTCATCAGGTTTCGGGTGTGAATCTAGCCTTTCTTATTGGAGCTTTAGAAGCAGTTCTTTTCTTGAGCATCCTTCCCATTGCACAGGGTCCATTTGGCCTGCTGCCTGCTGTACTATAAGCTTCTCTGATGTTCCAGTGACGTTGGCAAAAATACTTGAGATCCACTCAGATCTGAGCATCACGTCAGCTGCATTTTATTAGTTTGAGTTATTTCCTACTGTGAAGTGATGATGAAGCCAAAGGGAGAGCAGCTAAATGGAAGGAAATGGTGCTTTCTGACGCCAAGTCCCTGATCAGATGCATTATTGAGCAGCCAGGACAGACTTTAAAGAGATATTGTTATGTTTTAATGAAAATATAGAAGGCAGAGAGATTCAGAATGTATGTTATTTTGCCTGGATTAGAACAGGAGAGTCAGACATGCCTCCTTCAGGAGGTTGTATGCATGAGGCAGCGCGTTGTTTTTATTTCTCGCTGAGGAAAAACACAGCAGATAGAAATCTGAATTCAAATTCCACCCAATACAAGCCAACCAATTTACTCTAATTAGGTTCAACACTAGAGTTGCATTTTAATAGCTGCCCTGCTGTGTTTGCATATGTTCAGAGAACAAGAGTCATGCTAATTGAAATATTAAGATGTGAGAGTATTTGTCGACTGAGCTCCCACCTCGCTGCCCTCGCAGTATAAATAATTCCTGACTTCTACAGCTTTCCATCCTCCGCCTTGTATTTTTTGATGTTATACTTGTAGACATGATCTGGTGCATCTTTAGTCCAGCTGTTGCTCGCTGACTCAGCGGGTTTTGATTCATTAGTCTGCGTCAGTCACGCTGTCAGGAAGGTCCAATGGTTTCTTTGACGCCCTGGTTTACACCGACCCAGAACTCAGAACGCTGACCGTTAGAGATCAGGATTAGGTGCTAAGTTAACAACATTCTAACACTTTTTTCTGTCTCATTAAATCAGTTGTAATGTGCACTTCTATAAGCCAAAGCATTTCAGGCCCAGTTCTGAACAAGCTTTTATAGAAACCCTCCAGAACATGAAGCTGACTCCAGGTCATTTATTTTACGGAACAACACAACATAGTAGTTTTTGTAAAGTGCATTCAACAGAAACTGCTTTTCTACCAGTTTTAACAACCAAACCCACCGGTGATGTCACTCAGTGACTGGAGCCTTTAGAAACAGGAAGTAGTCCTCTGACCTAGAATAGATGTTTTTGTAGATTATGGCCGGCCTGAACATCATAGCCTCATCAGAAAAGCAATTGTTGCACAGTGGCAGCATGAGTGGGATCTGGAAAGGGAGGGTCAGTATTTTTATAATATTCATAAGCATGTTGGAAACACTGCAACCTGGGGAAACAACAGAACAGAGCAGGTCCTGATAACAAGGCTACAGTTTGGTCACTGTGGATCGGCATCTGGACTCCATAGGATCAGAAAACATGACGATGGCCGTTGTGAGAGCTGCATGAAAGAAGAGACAGTGTTTCACATTTTGTTTGAATGTGGTAGATATACTGCCCAAAGACGTACTCTATTCACGCAAGTACTTGATCTGGGATATGACTCAGTCTCTGTCAGGACGTTGCTTGGTCCTAGCAATCATCAGGTGGAAATTTATAAAGCTCTTCTGGATTTTATTTTTGCCACTGGACTCTATAAGAGTGTGATACTTTGGAGCAGTAACTTCTCCTTGACAGAGAGAGGCAGCAAAACGCCATCTGGCGTCCAGCCTGCCGGAAATTATTATTAGAAGAAGAAGAAGTCCTCTAACCTGAGAATACTGCGATCCCTCCCTCCGTTCCCTCAGAGCTCTGTATTTTAGGGTTTATACTCGTGATCTATTTCACCAGAGGCTCCATTTTCATTCTGTGAGTTTTACCAGCGACTCTCTTGTCTGTCCTAAAAGACAATCAGATACTTAGTGAAAGTGGCCATGTGGACCATGTGATGGATGCTGCAGGACAGAGGAGCAACGTGTGAATATTAAACACTTTCATCAGTTTTAGAACTACAAATGAACTCTCTCTTCTGTGGATTATTGTTATTGTGACATGTCTGACCCTCCTCCTTTATCTGGGCTGAGTGTAATCCAGGATGAGTTCAGAGTTCACAGGTTACCTCACACACTCAGTTTGAACACGGAGGTCTCCTGATCTCACTAAATGGTAAATGGATTACATGTCAGGCCACATATTCACACCCTTGAAATGATGATAGTGGGTGGCTACATGAGGTTCAGTGTCTTCATGTCAACATTTCAATATATGGTGGAGAAGCTAGGATCGAACCACCAACCCTCTGGTTTTCAGACAACTGAGCCGCCCAGCAGCAGAGAGGGGGGGCGCTATGGGAGGACTGGGCTGGCTGTGAGTGCTTTGGGACATTGAGCAGAGTGAGATCACATGCTCTGTCTGTGATTTATTATTCACTGTGCTAGTTTAGAAACTCTGATGTTCCATAGCTGCACTGCTGGAAGTTCTCAATGAAAAAAGCCAGCAGTGTGACTGAGCTGTGGTCTGATAACAAGACATGATCACTTAATTATCTCCTTCACATCAACCCTAATAACTCAGTGTCATTCATATTAATATTAATATAAGGCCTGACTGCTTTGTTTATTCACCACAGTCTGTTTGAACTGACTGGCTGGATCACCTTCGAAGGACTATTCAACGTGTGTGTGTGTGTGTGTGTGTGTGTGTGTGTGTGTGTGTGTGTGTGTGTGTGTGTGTGTGTGTGTGTGTGTCCAGCAGGTGTTTGATGAAAGTGGAACTGGTTTTAGTAAAATGTCGGATTGTGTTGCGCTCGCTGCCGGTTGGAGGTCCCCTTCGCCCCTTAATGAGTTCCATGGAGACGACGTGTCACAGCCGGCTCTGGTGACGAGCGCTCTCCATGTCACCTTGAGGCCGGCACACACAAAGGAGAGAAGAACCTTATGTCACATCCATCCTCCATTTTTAAGGATGTGATTTCAATGTGCTGACTGGACTGGTTGGTCGGTGTTTATTAATAAAATAATTTATACTTTTGTTTGAACATTTACGTGACAAAAACACATTTCTTGACTATAAATAAGTAAAACAGCAGCAAATGTCAATGGATAAACTTCAAGTGACCTCCAGATACTCTGGAAAATGATTATTCATGACGACTTGGACAAACAGAAGACGGCGTGGCTCAGTGAATGCTAAATTAGCTTGTTTTCTAAAGCAAACAAACATTTTTTTCATTTAGAAATTTATTTTTACATAAAAACTGTAAATAATGACTCTCTTGTCGATTGTAGTTAGTTTCCTGAAACACCTCAGTTCAAACAGGACCAATGAGCTAACAGCTCGTCTGACTGCAGCTAGGACCGAGCAGTATTACTGCACAGTTTCCCAACATGGAGCACTTCCTGTGCATCCATCACATTTGGCAGGAATTTCTTCATATTTCTGTTGAAATAATTACGCATGTTATAAAAACCTGATTGTGGGATAAGGGTTAATGAAAGAACATTCACATGAACTGCTGTGGAATTTGGGCACAAAGCAGTGGAGGTGAAGTCCTCAAATGGGAACGTAAACATGAAAGCTCAGGAAGAACGTAACAGGACCTGGACTGATGTTTAAGTGATGTGGAGAACAAGACCTGTGATGCAGTGAGAAAGAACTGAAAACAGGATTAGTTCAGGTGAAATCACTCACAAGGCAAAAAACTCAATCCAAACCCAACACTGGACTGGTTTTAGTGGGCCATTCTGACAAATCATTATAAACGTGTCAAGATGAGCTAAAGACCAGACTGTATTTTATAAACCTGTACATCAACATTAGTGCTGACTACGTGGCAGAGGTGGGTAGAGTACCCAAAAAGTGTACTCAAGTAAGAGTAGCACTACTTCAACATATGTTTACTCAAGTAAAACTAAAAAGTTGCTGTCCCAAAAAATACTTGTATGAGTAAAAAAGTATTTGGTAAAAAGTCTACTTGAGTACTGAGTAACATCCATCAGATTTTTTTTAAAATGATGTCATCAGACAGACAAAAATATAAAGTTTGGGGGAAATTCTAGTATCTTAAAGGCTAAAATGAAAAACACTGATACAAATACATAACATGATTTCAAAACAGCAAATTTTAAGCAGAAGAAACACTTTTCAAAGTATTTAAAAAAATATATTGCCAAAACTTAGTAGAGCTAGCTATGTGACTATTAAACTAGCTAGGTAGCCATCTATTTAGCTAATTTAACTAGCTGGCTATGTCTAGCTTTTGTGCAAGCTAGATAAAGATAGTTAGCTATAGAAAATTAGAGTAGGAAAATAAAGCTGGTACACAAACGTGGTCTCTTTAATAAACTGTAGGTGTGTGTTTGGTGTACTTTTGTTACAACATGTTTGTTTTTCCTTTAGTTAGTAAGTAGACGATTCAGAGATTTTACTCAAGTAGAAGTAGTGATACTTAACAAAAATAATACTCAAGTAAGAGTAAAAAGTACAGTGAAGTAAAACCACTCAAAGTAAATTTTTTTCAAAAAGTTTCTCAAGTAAATGTAACTGAGTAAATGTAACTGAGTAAATGTAACTGGTTACTACCCGCCTCTGCTACGTGGCGATTTGATCTTTTTCAGACTTGATCTTTTGATGCATCTGAAGCTCTAGACAGGCTGCACCTCATACTATCATCCAGGTACTCAAGGGAGAGCCTGGCACTGATGTCTGGTGCTCAACACCTCTCTGAGTGAGTTTTTCTCTGGGGTGGGTGGGGGGTAGTCACGCGTCACACCTTCTGCAGCCATATGGCCACTCCTTCACAGCGCACCACAACAGGAAGTGAAGTTTGTCAGTGTCTGATCACAGGCAGCGCGATCAGGACTGTGAAAGCTGCAAAGGTGAGTTTGGGTAGAAGAATCTGGTGCGCACGCATGATATCCGGTGCACATGCACACTGGTGGACCAGTTTTGTGCATCCCTGTTCATAGAACAACTTTACATGAACCACTAGAATTTAAGAGACTGTTTTAAAGGGATTTTGGGGTCATTTTGAAGCAGCGTTCTATCAGTTATTTATCTATAGTTTGGACCACACCCACTGGTGACATCACTCAAAGTGAGCAGAGTCTCTAGAAACAGGAAGTCCTCCTCTGGCCAGAGAACTACTCATGGCTATCCAGAGCGAGAGAGACGCTGCTGCCGATTGGTAACAATTTAACATCTGAATTTCTACCTACTCGTAGGGGGTGCACGGACCAGTTGACTTTTCTGCTCTGGAGTCACTTTTTTGCTGTATGTCGACTAGTCGCTGATCACGTGAACTTTTATTTTGAAGGGGTTGACCCTTCAATCGATTGTCCTTATCTAATCAACTTAATGGTGAGTCTTTGCTTTGTTTATCTATTGTTTTACTAAAAATGCGGCGCTATTCAGCCCATTCAAACCTCCGATGAGCTGATGGCTAAGCTAACGAGCTTTGAGTGATTTTAGTTTATGTCTTTGTTATAATTATGGCCGAACAATAGACCACAAAATGACTAAAACTGTTTTGCATATAAACCTGACTAAAATGTGTCTAAAACAAATCAGCATTTTAGTCTAAAGACTTGAGACTAAAACCAAAGTGCTGCCTAAAACATCACTGCTCTCTGAGCTGTTAGTTGTCAGCATTAGAAATAAGTTTAGGCAGTAAAGCCGGTCAAGTTTTATAAAGCCGTCCTGTCTACTGCATCTGTATGATGTCATCAGCGATTAGGGATGGGAATCGAAAACCGATTCTTAATGAGAACCGGTTCCCAGTGTTTCAATCCCTTGGAATTGTTTGCCAGTTTTGCTAACGATTCCCTTATCAATTCCAGTCAGTACGTCACCACGCACGTTGCGTAGCACGTGACGTTATTTACCCAGAAGTAAACATGGCGTCAAAGTGACACAAACGCTCAAACGTTTGGTTATACTTTACGAGAAAGGATGACAACAGGGCAACTTGCAATACTTGCAAAATAGATATTTCATCAAAAGGAGGAAACACTACGAATATGCAAAAGCATTTGAACACAGAACACGCGATAGCATTAAATGAATGTCATGTTTTTCATTCGCTCCGCCTCCACACTAGTGAATTGCAACCCAGCAGCAGCGGTAACGTTTGCACGTCCTCTAATAATGCAGGTAACTAATCAACTAACACTGCCTATCATGTTAGCGTCATTTACCCATGTGTAAAACCTGCTATTACTGTGCACTGCATTTTCATGACCGTGATGACGAGAGAGACAGGCACAGTGTGGCTGGCTCAGATGCTAGCAGCACTCGCTGCAGTCTACCGCAAGGCCCCATCCCCTGCAAGGATAACACCACCTTATGGTGGTGGAGTAAGAGAGACACTCTCCCCCTGTTGTCAGGACTGGATGAAAGCTTTCTGTGTGTGCAGGCATCCTCCACCCCGTCTGAGAGGGTGTCCTCCACAGCTGGAGACACAATAAGTCCAGAAAGATCAGGTATCCTTCCTGAAAAAGCAGATATGCTCATTTTTCTGCAGAAGAATTGTTAATTTTCCGTAGTTGATGGTTGCAAAATTGCACAATGCACAGTTCCATTGAACTTGACTTGAGTTGTATTTGTTGCTGGCTGACGTAACTTTGTGTGTTCAGCTCAGATCCTTTTTAAAAAGAGAGTTGAAATGTTACTGGACATTCTTGTGGAATTGCACAGAATAATTTATGTTGTATTTTGTTGTGTTATTTCTACAAAATAATATTTTATTATTATTTTATACTTAGAAACTTTTTTTCTGGGCACCCTGTGACCCTAGGCTCTGGTTTTATTAAGACCTCACTGTTGGATGTATAAGGTCATCTTACTTCTAAACTTGTATCTGACTCAAAGATAAGATATAAACCAGCTTGAAGCTCATAGATCTGTTTGTTCTCTTTTTTTCCAAATGAGAATCGATAAGAGAATCGATAAAGAATTGAATCGTTATACAGAATCGAAAATGGAATCAGAATTGTAAAAATCTTATCAATTCCCATCCCTATCAGCGATTAGTCAAAGTCGACTCGATTTTTATGACTTGGTAGTCGGCTTTAAAAATAGTAAGTTGTGCAACCCCTAGTGGTATTTACTCTGTGCCACTATGGAATCATAAACACCATAAACAAATAAAAAAGGTCCTGCAAAATCAGAATGATTTTTTTAAACAAGAGTTGTTTTAAAAACCTGAAAATGAATCGCCAGTTTGTCGCCGATCTGCAGCAGCGTCTCAACTGATCTCACTGTTGCTCTGGTCAGAAGACTACTTCCTGTTTCTAGAGACTCTGCTCAATTTGAGTGATGTCACTGGTGGGTGTGGTCCCAACCGTAGTTAAATAACTGATAGAACGCCACTTCAACATGTCTAAGATGTCTTTGATCTTTTTAACCATCTTGGATCTAGCCGTTAGCTTACCAGTGCTGCTGTATTAACACCACTTCTCCAAACAGAGTCGTAGTGGTTCGATAGTTCTGATGTTAACTTTCACACAGAGAAACTTCTAAAGGGCTGAAGCATCCCTTTAACACACTTACAGTCTTAAAACAGAGCTCACCTCGTGCGCTCTGGGGAGTGTTTTTAGCTCAACCCATTAAAAGCACAATAATTCAGTTTCAAGATCATTCTGCTCTAATTGCAAATGTCTGTTATCTTCAGGTTTTTTCTCCATCTTTAGGACACCTGCCTGCTTTATGACAGCTGAGCAGGAAGGGGGAGGAGGACTCCTGCTGCTCGTCACAGAGGAAAGAAATCACAGTTTCCAAATTAAGATTTCAGAGAAATGACCTTACAAAGTAAAGGAAATCAAAGAAGTATGGGAATGGGGTAAATTGGATTCTTTAGCGTCTAACAGTATATGACTTAAACCAACTGGGGATTCTCTCCACAGTGAAGGAGGAGAGCATTTCCTGAGGCGATCGTCCCACCTGGGAGCTCCTGATGATCCATGGGGTGTTCGTAAAAAGCCTTGAAGTTATTCAACCCACTAAAACGCTAAATAGATTTTTTTCTATTAACATTTAGACTGTATTGCTCTGATTTCAAGGCCTCTATAGCAGTTTCAGCTAATCTATTTCATTTAAATCAGTCAATAGTCTGTATTTAATTTGCATAGCGTAATGTCTGCGCTCCCCTCAGCCTGAATATGAACAAAGATTTTATTGATGCTAAACGTAAGAGCGAATTAGAAAGAAAAAAACAATATTCAATTAGTAAAATGTGAATAAAAGGTCTAAATTCACTGTATTGTTGTCCAGAACAACATGTCAGAGGCTAATGTTTTGGAAAGTACTGCTGAACACCAGCTAAGGGTTGTGTTTCTCTCCACTTGTCAAATGTCTCTCTTTTACTCTCCTTTTAGATCGTGTAGCTTCTAAAACCGTCTGCATTTAGAGCTCAAATCTCCACTTGTGCGTTGCTGTCACAGTTCATGGTAAACGGGTGACCAAAACACAGGACTAACAGGCAGTCGGCTGCAGATGAACAGAACAAACTATTTCTGAAAGGAAGCAACAACCAGAGGCTCTGCAGGAGCAAGAAATCAATAAAGTCCATAAGAAAAATAGACAAAGGACCAGGATGACTGGAGGTTCAGCAAAGATCTGGATCTGAACAGAAAGTAACATTTACAGAGAGAAATAATCCAAAGTGACCAACAGGGGCAGCGATGCATAAACTCAATCCAGGTGTGGAAGAAGACAAGAATATACACAATTCAAAGGAAGAAAGGAACAATAACCAAAATAAAAGAAGTTCATCTAAGACACAAAAAGAGAAACCGTTTCTACATAAACAGAAGTAATAAACTGTTAAAGTTATGAAAAATAAAAAGATATGAGCAGTTGTGTCTGCACTTCGTTCTCAACAGGTTACATATAGTAACAAGTATACTTTAATGTTAATGGACTCTTTATATGTCTGAGTATGGGAGTGTACGTCAACATGTGTTAAACAATCTAATTATTTCCTTCAAACAACAAAAGTGACCTGCTCATAAAAGTCCAACCTCTCCGATCTAAACCTTTTACTTTCTTAGTATTTAGGTTTTCCTCTTCAGTATGTTTTTTTATATTTTACCCTCATAATCCATCACATTTAGTACGTCTATTTCTGCATTCCTAAGCTCCACCTCTTTCACAGGATTAGTACGTTCCTCTATAAAACCTACTCTATTCAATTCTAAATGTGTCCCCTAGTGGAGAATATAAGTACTGCAAGTGGCATGTTCTAATTCTTCGTATTGTTGCACGGCTGATACATAAAATAATGAACTTTTGTCTGTTTTTATGATTATTTACTGGAGGGGTCGTATTGGTCGTATTCTATTGACTCTGAGTTAGTTGGCCAGACTGAAGAGAAGAGAGTGTTCTCTCATTGGACATCTCTCTTTATTTTAAAAAAATGCGAACATCATCGTTGGGTGTTATAGGTGACACAGGAGTTATTGTCATTGGGTGGGTGAATAGTTAAAGGTTGGGCGGTTGGGTTCATCGTTCAGTTCTTTGTTCTGGTTCTGCATCGATGTCCTCTAGAGAAGAGATGCTGCTGTTGGACCTTGTTTCAGTCGCTCTCACAGCTCTTTGAAGCGTCAGAGCTGGTCACATACCAGACCTTTTTAAAGGGTGTCAGGAAGCTGTCCACTAGTAAAAGGAATAGCAGCACTAATGTTAGTGGCCGTGTTGGTGGTTTATGTAAGGTCAAATGCAGGCTCATGATTGTAGCTGATTTCACCAGTTCCTCTGGTGATGAGGGTAGGAGGGGTGCAAGCTTTTCTCCTGAAGTCCATCTCCTCTTACACTCACCAACCTTCCTGTATGCTGCCTCATTAGTTTCATTTCTTGTTATTTCTTATAGAGCCATAATGCAGAACGGCTGTAGGTCCAGGACTGAGAAAAATAGCTGCTCATTTACACATTTAGGGTGCATGAAAAAACATCAACCAGTGGTCCTATTTGAGGCCTGTATTTTCTCTGTAGCATCTCTAAATGAATTGCTCTCAACTCTTCATCTGACATCATTCTCCAGCTGTCAGCTTTAACCAAGAGCCTGGCGGTTGAAGAGACAGAAGACAGAATATGTGACTTAAAATATGAGCAGTTTTGCACAAGCAGGTACCTACTGCTGCAAAAATGTCTGCATAAAAGACAAATTGAACTTCAGAGTACTTATGCTGTAAAATGCTGGAGTTTAATACATTTATGTGAAGAAATATTAACAAATATGCATCGCGCAAATTACGAGGCTTGAGAATAATGTTGGACATTAAAAATGATAAACTAGAGCTTTACATTGAGTCCACATTTAGATGAAAAAACATTTGCAGGTTCATACAGGCATCATGAGAAAAATGCCCATTATTATGGAGCAATTTGCTCCTCCAGATAATCAATGTTGGCACTGAGTCAAAGCCAGCTCCACAGAGTAAAGGCTTGAATTGATCAGTGATGCTTTCTCACCAATAAGCAGTTTAAAATGACTAATTGCGTCGAGCTGAGAGAAGCCCGGTCGCTTGCTATTAGTGTAATGATGATATGACATCAGACGTTTTCTCTAAAGCATTGTCTTGTTGTTATTGGGAAAGACAGATTGTGATTGGGTTTGGTGGCTGCACATTATGGGACACTTCCTTTAAGTAGCATTCATAAAGTAAAGCTCCTTGCTGTGTCACAGTGATAATAAGGGGAGTGATTCATATATACTTAGGAGTCAAGAGGTGCACCGTGTTCAACCTGTCGTTTCTTTTATTTGTCCTTGCTGTTGTGGATCTCGAGGCTTTTTCTTTCTTTGTCTTTGCTCCGCCTGGCGAGTCATTGATATGCAGCTCTGTTTTTACACATTGTCATTTTATCTTTCTCATTACTGTCATTACTACAGACTCAGATACATCTCATTACAAGGGTAATTGGGACAAACATATAATCTATGCCCCCTTGCCTGTAAGTTTGATATCTTTCAAACACTCGAAGTAGATAACCACCGTGTTCGGTCCACAACAGATGTTAATAATTCAAGATAATGTCGATGTATTTCCACTGATATTACTCTGACTTTGTGTTTCTTTCCATGGTGTGCTGAAATGGAAAATGAATATCGGTTCAAATGGATCCACTTCATCTGCATATTGTTTCCAGGAGCGTGGAGAAGCGTCTGTCCCACCAAACATCTGTCCCACATGCAGACAGACTCCATCACTAATGCCTCCATGCACTAACACGTGCACATGTGCATGCACTTTATAATAAAGACAGAGTTCACATCAGTTGAATTAAGTTTCTGTGGAAACATCATGAACAAATAATACTATATGTTATAGACAGCTGTCTGAGTGACCTCAGTTTGTAGAAATACAGATGACTAGTGGACCTTCAAACCCCTCTAATCTGAAATAATTCACAGCAGTTTGGATGAACCCTATTATCTAAACCTTTTTACATCGTTGTTATCTTTACTTGTTAATCTTTTGTGAATTTACAGTTGGAAGAGTCAAAATATGAAATAAGATCAAATATAGTTTTTAAATCTGAACTACGTATTGACTAACGTAACCTGTATTCAGTTGTATTTTATTATGTAATTATATAACAATAGGACAGTATTAAACATAATAAAATTGGCACATTCCTCCACCAGAGGGCAGCAATCATGGCAAGTTTTTGATGACAGTACTAATACTAATACTAAATAATAATACTAATACTCCATATGGTTGATTTAAGGCCAGACCTGCTTTAAAGTGATAATATGCAGTTTTGCTTGTTTTGGGTTCCCTCTGGTGTCCGTTTTAAATCACTGCATTACACAAGTTAGCATATTGTTTCAGCTTCTAAACGCCTAAATCTACCTGTTGAAATGTCTCCTCAGCCTTCATAGCTTTCTACAGGAGCGGTTATTTACTCCTTCAAAGAAATCAGCTGTGTTCAAGCAGGGAGAGATGGAAAAAAATCAGGAATCATGAGCTAAAAACACTCCAGCGCTAGCATAACAGCTAGCCACATTGGGTTAGCCTAACCCTCGTGAGACACGTGACTTCCTGGGTACCGTGACGGCGACGGAGATCTTGCAATCGCGGTATTCCGGATCTAACCACCAGATGGGGCTAAGTGACTTTTCATTAACTTTGTAAAGGGTCATATTAGCACAGACTGGCTCAAGGAGAAGATTTAAAAATATGAAAAAGTTGCATATTATGTCAATTTGCAACAAGAGTGTATGAGTTTAAAGCTGAATGAGAAACTCTACAGACAGTAGCTCCGCCATCAGGTGCTGTGAATTCCTACAGAATCTGATGTAAATAATCATGTAATGCATGGCAGCATAAGGTTGAGTTGTTTTTTATGAACTGCTGAGAAATGTTTGAGATTAGAAGAGTTTTAAGACATTGGAAATGGTCTTGCTGCCTTTAATAAACCAGGTGTTGTTCATAACATCTATAAATAACTAATCCAAGTGTCTCCTTCTGTTGTTAAAAAGCAAAGCTAGACTCTCTTTATACAGGTGCCTTCTCCCCACACACAATCACTACATCACAACTAAATGTATTGGAAATATTACAGGGATATTTGTTATTCTGAAGTGGCGCACTATAGCAAGGGTTGGTGACATCACTCAAAGTGGGCGGAGACTCTAGAAAAAAGAAGTAGTTCTGACCAGAGTGATCCTCATACTATAGCTAGTCAAACTGACAGACACAAGACTGTGGACTGGTGTCAACTTAGTGACTAGGTTAGAATAGAAACAGAATAAAAACAGAGTAGAAACAGAATAGAAACAGAGTAGAGACAGAATAGAAACAGAATAGAAACAGATTAGAAACAAAATAGAAACAGAGTAGAGACAGAATAGAAACAGAATAGAAACAGAGTAGAAACAGAATAGAAACAGAGTAGAGACAGAATAGAAACAGAATAGAAACAGAATAGAAACAGATTAGAAACAAAATAGAAACAGAATAGAAACAGAATAGAAACAGAGTAGAGACAGAATAGAAACAGAATAGAAACAGAGTAGAGACAGAATAGAAACAGAATAGAAACAGAATAGAAACAGAGTAGAGACAGAATAGAAACAGAATAGAAACAGAATAGAAACAGATTAGAAACAAAATAGAAACAGAATAGAAACAGAATAGAAACAGATTAGAAACAAAATAGAAACAGAGTAGAAACAGAATAGAAACAGAGTAGAAACAGAATAGAAACAAAATAGAAACAGAGTAGAAACAGATTAGAAACAGAATAGAAACAGAGTAGAAACAAAATAGAAACAGAGTAGAAACAGAGTAGAAACAGAATAGAAACAGAGTAGAAACAGAATAGAAACAGAGTAGAAACAGAATAGAAACAGAGTAGAAACAGAATAGAAACAAAATAGAAACAGAGTAGAAACAGAGTTGAAACAGAGTAGAAACAAAATAGAAACAGAGTAGAAACAGAATAGAAACAAAATAGAAACAGAGTAGAAACAGAATAGAAACAGAATAGAAACAAAATAGAAACAGAGTAGAAACAGAGTAGAAACAGAATAGAAACAGAATAGAAACAGAGTAGAAACAGAATAGAAACAGAGTAGAAACAGAATACAAACAAAATAGAAACAGAGTAGAAACAGAATAGAAACAAAATAGAAACAGAGTAGAAACAGAGTAGAAACAGATTAGAAACAGAATAGAAACAGAGTAGAAACAGAATAGAGACAAAATAGAAACAGAGTAGAAACAAAATAGAAACAGAGTAGAAACAGAATAGAGACAAAATAGAAACAGAGTAGAAACAAAATAGAAACAGATTAGAAACAGAATAGAAACAAAATAGAAACAGAGTAGAAACAGAATAGAAACAGAGTAGAAACAGAGTAGAAACAGAATAGAAACAGAATAGAAACAAAATAGAAACAGAGTAGAAACAGAGTAGAAACAGATTAGAAACAGAATAGAAACAGAATAGAAACAGAATAGAAACAAAATAGAAACAGAGTAGAAACAGAATAGAAACAGAGTAGAAACAGAATAGAAACAGAATAGAAACAGATTAGAAACAGAATAGAAACAGAGTAGAAACAGAGTAGAAACAGATTAGAAACAGATTAGAAACAGAATAGAAACAGAATAGAAACAAAATAGAAACAGAGTAGAAACAGAGTAGAAACAGATTAGAAACAGAATAGAAACAGAATAGAAACAGAGTAGAAACAGAGTAGAAACAGAATAGAAACAGAATAGAAACAGAATAGAAACAAAATAGAAACAGAGTAGAAACAGAATAGAAACAGAGTAGAAACAGATTAGAAACAGAATAGAAACAAAATAGAAACAGAGTAGAAACAGAATACAAACAAAATAGAAACAGAGTAGAAACAGAATAGAAACAGAGTAGAAACAGAATAGAGACAAAATAGAAACAGAATACAAACAAAATAGAAACAGAATACAAACAAAATAGAAACAGAGTAGAAACAAAATAGAAACAGAGTAGAAACAGAATAGAGACAAAATAGAAACAGAGTAGAAACAAAATAGAAACAGAGTAGAAACAGAGTTGAAACAAAGTAGAAACAAAATAGAAACAGAGTAGAAACAGATTAGAAACAGAATAGAAACAGAGTAGAAACAGAATAGAAACAAAATAGAAACAGAGTAGAAACAGAATAGAAACAAAATAGAAACAGAGTAGAAACAGAATAGAAACAAAATAGAAACAAAATAGAAACAGAATAGAAACAGAATAGAAACAAAATAGAAACAAAATAGAAACAGAGTAGAAACAGAATAGAAACAAAATAGAAACAAAATAGAAACAGAGTAGAAACAGAATAGAAACAAAATAGAAACAGAGTAGAAACAGAATAGAAACAAAATAGAAATAGAATAGAAACAGAATAGAAACAAAATAGAAACAGAATAGAAACAGAGTAGAAACAGAATAGAAACAAAATAGAAACAGAGTAGAAACAAAACAGAAACAGAATAGACTAGACTATAATAGAATAGAATAGAATATCCCTTCATGAGCCCCTCAGTGGGGAAACTTTCTTTAAAACATCTATCTATCTATCTATCTATCTATCTATCTATCTATCTATCTATCTATCTATCTATCTATCTATCTATCTATCTATCTATCTATCTATCTATCTATCTATCTATCTATCTATCATCTATCTATCTATCTATCTATCTATCTATCTATCTATCTATCTATCTATCTATCTATCATCTATCTATCTATCTATCATCTATCTATCTATCTATCAATCTATCTATCTATCTATCTATCTATCTATCTATCTATCTACTGTATCTATGTTTTGTTTTTCATGAATCACAATATGTTGAGGTAAAACTTTAACTAGTTCATGTTAAATTTAGAGCTGAATCATGTTGAATTACTTTTAGCTGCATGTCTCTAATGAGCCCTTGACTGTATATAGAGATACGAGCCGCATGGACCAGAGCTGAACAACTGAACACGTTTCTGAACAGGCTTCTTTGTTAGGGCAGCACCAACTTCTAATATCTTTCATTTTTAGCCAGTCCTCCTTTTTTTTGTTGGAGTTCCATGAAGTCTGTACCATCTACAACTTAGTTCTTCAGCCAAATATTGACTTTGGAATCTGATTATTAAGCAATTTCTGCAAAACTTCAAATTACTATCTTGAACAATTATTTTAAAGACGTTACGAGACCCAGTAGACCCCCAAGGTCCTGAAACCGATTATGCAAAAAGATAATTGCTATGAAGATTTAAAAAGAAAGAAATTGGTTTGACAAAACTATAAGTTGTTAACTACTGCTCAGTGCAAAAGAATACATTTGCTGACAAGTACAAAGAAGAGAAGCAGAGGAGACTTTTCCCGTGTGCTCAGGTGGGCGGGAGGTATCGCTCCCTCTTTATTATCACAGCTAATAGCTTTCCAGATTTGTCCTCAATTATACAGGACAAGATGAACTATTAATTAATAATTCTGATGATAGATAAATTGTGCAGTGATCAGCAGATGTGCACTTCTTAGAGATGAGAGGAGACGCAGATGGAGACTATTGACCAACAGTGTGTCTGGCCTTATTGCTGTGTGGGCTTTATCTCAGCCTGGCATGTTGTTATGTTCAGTCCCTCGTCCTGCTCTAACTGCCCACGTAGCGTCAGCAGACGTCCATGTTTTCCTGATTTACTGTGTGCGAAGCCAATGTTGCATAATTTGTGTTTTAAGAAAAGATATTAATCCTTCTTCACTTTCCTGAAAATGGATACTTTTTCCCTCCCAGGTTAAACGTACACTGCCTGAAAAATGACACATCCTCAAAGTACTTTTGAGCAAAAGGCTGAGTTGTATAATTTTCCCATAAGCTGAGGGCGTTTAAGTGTAGAGAGGAGGAATTATATGGCTATGAATGGCTTCCCTAATAGTGATATCACTGCCTAGAACAAAAGGAGGTGGCTCGGCGATGAGCCGCGGAGAGCAGACGCTGGCTCGATTGGACATTTCCTCGGCTTCCATTAAGGTCACGCACTGCGCCACCCCGCCGGGGGAGTGCATGAGTGACAACATGGCCGAGACGAATGAAGCACTCTCCCACAAACCTCGTTAAGACTGAAATCACCACAAAAATAATAGTTATTAAATTAATAACAGTCATAATCTCGTAAAATATGTGTCAAAAAATTATATGCGGTTCGATTAACACATAACACGAGTGTCAAATCCGCAATAAAAGCCTGATCAATAAAACAATAACCGTGTTGTTAAAAGCAGCCGGTGAAGGGAGTAGCTGGCGTTGGGCTCCAGGGGGGCGCAACCCTTTTAATATAAACGGATTTCATCTCTCCACCGTGTCACCTAAATCACCTCAATGTTTGTGTATACAATTAAAATAAGATAATAAATTGCAGCAGTGGATGGATTACGAATGCTCCCCTCGACCCCATAGATCAGACTTCGTCAGCGGCCCAGAAAATGCACGTCTAACAATCTGTTGATTACAGCTGGGTGTGAGCAGAGGCACAGCCGGGGGGGGGGGGGGGGGGGGGAATTATTTTTTTTAAATTTTTTTTTGTTTTAACAAAAAATTTTTATAA
>SSNR01000119.1:311725-337832 GCA_006937965.1 Callopanchax toddi
GCAGGATACATTATTTTAACATATTGTTATGTCTAAATCGATAAGTTTTAAACGAGCGCTAACGACTACTATTAATTAAACTTTGAGAATCTTTTATTAGAAAAGTCACCAGTTGTATGCTTGATTTAATGAATGGTTTATTATTTCATTCTGCTGGCCCTGACCATTATTCCCCAACGACTGGTCTTTTATCTTCAAACCAAACGAGCCTGAGCATAGTTTATTTGCCGTGCGGAGATGATAACGCGTCAGTTGAAGGGCATATTTGTTTTAAAGCCTTGGAGGAGTAACGGATACAATTTGCCTGCCTCTCTGCACCATATTGAAATCATTTCCCCTCCCCTCCCCTCCAACTTCGTTTTGCATATTTGGCCCTTGAGATATTATTATTTTTTATCAGTGTGTTTATGTGAAATCATTTGAGTGGGGATGTCAATTTAGGAATGAAATTGTCTGTGCAAGGGAATCATTCAGAGTGGAAATTAATAGTACTGCAATTAAAACTTGAGAGTTACAGTATTTGGTAACAATTATGATAATGACTGTAGCTGGAGGTGTGAGTTTCACGAGGGGAGGGAGGAACGTTCACTTGAGCTGGGAAGCTGGGAGATGCGGCCTTTTCTTCTCCGTGTTTTTTTTTTTTTTTTTAATGCCACTGAGAAAATCTCTTAGCCTGGGCTCAGCAGAATATGTGTTATTCCATTACTGAACACAGATAAACTGCCTTTTGTGATACCGCTGCAGGAAGCTCTTTGCTCTCCAGCTGCCACCGACTGAACGTGTCCTACATTGTGCTGCTGTAATAGAGTGGTTTATCAGCTCGTGTTGTGCGTAGCTATAGGCTAAGTATGGTTGAGAGTCACAATTACCAACAGACACAACATGCTGTTTGTCTGTTCATGATTAATGCTCTGGATCAGTGTGGGCCGTTCCAGCGGAGCGGGGTGATGGAAGATTCCTGGGAGATTTGTTTTTCTTTCTTCCTCTGTCTGTTTTCTTCTTTTTTTTCTTCACGCGCTCCGCTATCAGCCAAATTGGATGATCAGTGGGGGAATTCTCCCGCTCTCCAGGGTCTTCACTGTGGTTTGTAGATTTTGCCTTCAGGTTTTGAATTCACTCAAGCTGCAGAAGTTCTTGATCAAGATTTATTTTTATTTTTCAATTGAGTATTAAATGGAGGTCCAGACGGGTGAAGAGATTCCCTTTCTCAGCTGGAAAATGGTGTTTACTTTGCTGCTATAATCGCACTCCCATATTAGGGTTAGTCAGAAGAAAAACAGTCAAGAAGAACTTTTTTTTCTTGTTTCGCGGTCTAAAGACTGAAGTTAAAAGGTTGAGAAAAAAGCCAAATAGTCTTTCCAGAGTGAATTCAAGCCTGGAAAAGTTTTTATTATTGTAACTGAGGGGATGCCTGTGCTTTTATAAAGTAACAAACCTGAGGCGTTTTCTTGGATCAGTTCGAGGTGCAGTTCTACTCTTGGATATAGAATAAATAGATGTAGAGAAGTCATGCCGTGATTTCCTGTTTACAGGCGCTGCTGTGTGTATGGAACCCATCTAACCCCTCACTCATAATCACTGATCTGAGGAGTGGCGTGTAGCTCGGTGACTGGTCTGACAACCGGAGGGTTGCCGGCTCAATCCCAGCTCTGGCTGGGTTACTTTGTCGTTGTGTCCTTGGGCAATACACTTCACCCACCTTGTCTACTGGTGGTGGTCAGAGGGACTGGTGCATGGCATCTCCATCTCTGTCACTGTGCCCCAGAGCAGCTGAGGCTACAGCTGATCACCACCAATGTGTGAATGACTGATGTGTTGTGCAGCGCTTTGTGGAGTGTAAAACTCTAAAAAGCACTAAATAAATGAGAGGCTGCTCACTGCAGAACCAGAAAGGTGGAGCTGCACCAGGTTCAGCCCCACCTATTCAACCAATCAGACCTGGCCAATCCATCAGAGTCAGCTCCCACACCTCCCGTGTAATTGGTTACAGTGGGCTGTTGGAGAAACAGAAGGAGAAACAGGCAGATATTCAGTTATTTTCTTGTAAATTCACTCTTTTGCAATAAAGTTATTTTAAAAAATAGCGGACAAGTCAGCGGGGCTGTGTAGTGGGGCAGGGCTGACTCTGGTTGAATGGTTCACCAGTCATCAACCTCACCAATCATCAACCTCACCAGTCATCAACCTCACCAGTCTCCAACCTCACCAGTCATCAACCTCACCAGTCATCAACCTCACCAGTCTCCAACCTCACCAGTCATCAACCTCACCAGTCATCAACCTCACCAGTCTCCAACCTCACCAGTCATCAACCTCACCAGTCATCAACCTCACCAGTCTCCAACCTCACCAGTCATCAACCTCACCAGTCATCAACCTCACCAGTCATCAACCTCACCAGTCATCAACCTCACCAGTCATCAACCTCACCAGTCATCAACCTCATCGGTCATCAACCTCACCAGTCATCAACCTCACCAGTCTCCAACCTCACCAGTCATCAACCTCACCAGTCATCAACCTCACCAGTCTCCAACCTCACCAGTCATCAACCTCACCAGTCATCAACCTCACCAGTCTCCAACCTCACCAGTCATCAACCTCACCAGTCTCCAACCTCACCAGTCATAAACCTCAGCACGTTACTGCAGATAACTGATTATTGAGGACATTTTACTAACAAACTGCCTTCGGTGTGAAATTAATTTTTCAATATTTTCATTGATTTTACTTTTTCAGTTTTCTTTAATTCCAGGAGATCCTTTCAAGACCCCACACTCAGTTTCCCCCTGACCCACAGTGGGGTCACAATAAGAGCCTTGCTTTAAATGAGATGTTAGCAGTTGTATTTTGTGGGGTGAACCATGTTAGCATAGGTTAGCATTAGTATTTAATATATGTTTGAATAAATTATTGATGGATTTATTCAAACAAAATGCTCAGTCAGTCTGCATGCCTTCCTAAGAACAGCAATACTGGTCCTGAGTACAAACGCCAACACTGCAAACTAGAGATGAGTGAAAGATTCCATGTATGTGTATGGTATTCACAGGATTTTAATGAAATAAACCTTTTGGATGGAGCCCAAAACATATCTAAGTGGCACATTGTGCAGGAGAATCAACTTGTTTTTTTCTTATTTTAAACAGGATGTAGAATGTTAGCCCTGGAGCCAGAGCTGAGACAGAATCATCTCCTGAGCAGATTCAGTGGTCAGTAATTGAATGAGTGAATCCCATTGTCCAATTACCCACATTATCTGTGGATACTCCTCTCATTAAAGGGCTAGGGACGAAGGAGAATAATTAAAAAGATTTGCAGCATGGGCATTTAATGATGACGCTGCTTTTGCCTGATATAGTCTCCAGGTCCAGTGAGATCATGTGGGATCAGAGGCAGTGAAGCAGCCCCGCAGCGCCAGCTGGCTCCACTGAGAAGCTGATGTTCAGTCAGAGGCCTTCAGCCGCAGCTCTGTGACCACAACTCTGGCTTTAAAGGGATGTTTGGGTCATTCTGAAGTGACATCCTATCAGTTTGTTTTCTACAGTAAGAACCACACCCACTGGTGACATCACTCAAAGTGGGTGGAGCCTCTAGAAACAGGAAGTAGTCCTCTGAGAGACACATGAGAGACTAGCTGTATTTAAAAAGTCAATAACGTCTTTCTGGACTCATTCTCAAACCATACGTGGTTAGAGTCCATGTGGAAAGTTTGACATTCTTATTTAATGTGTTAAAACAAAGTGCAGGTTGAAAACAGCAAAGCAAAGAGCAATGTGAACATTTAGAGGAGCTGTTTGGCTGCTGAGCAGGGTCCGAAATTAACACTCACCAAATGCGACCAAATTGCTCCACTTGGCGAGTAAAATTTGGAGCGTCATCCACCACATGGCGAGTACATTTTTGCACCAACGTAGTTCTGTTTATCAGATGGATTTCTGTGATGCTCCTCTCCTGCCTGCACGCGACTTACGCGAAACACGAGAGTCGCACCCTGAGGCATTTCTGCCTATTTATTCACTGTTTATGAAGGCAGCAGCAGTTAGCTTCGTGTTAAAGCTAGCAGCGATATGTGGCGGTTTAGAACTGGAGTCAGCCAGTCTTCAAAAAGAAAAGTAATGGAACTGGAAGAGAAACCACCAGGACCAGTGGCAACCAGAAGATTTAATGAAAAGTGGTGAACTGGAGGTGGCGGTGGAGATGTTGATGTTGACGCTGGCTACAGGGCACAACAGGTGTTGTGCAGAAGTCTGTTCCCCTGAATTGTTCTGTTCCCCCATGTCGAACCGCGGGCTTCACAGCACTTCTAAAAGATTTCTACAACACGTAGTCGTGTCAGAGTTGATAATTTATTTAGTTCCTAGTAAATAAATTAATACAAATTTTAAATTGACATTTTTTTTTTTTAAACACTGACAGAATCGCTGAGCGTTTTATCTGCTCCCTACACAGGTGAACATAGTATTTCAGGGGAGCAGATTTTAGCACAACACCGGAATCTGCGCAGACGAGCTGCTCCGTTTTCCTCCAGTGCGCTAAAAGACCCGTAACAACTCACTGGTCCTAGGAAATAAGACGATGAAGGCACTCCAACAATGAGGCTGTAAGACTGTCAGAAGCAGGAGGGCAGATTTTATGGAGAGAAAACAAGGAGTCTGACTAGATTTCATTAAGAGAGTTCATTAAAAACATTTCTAAAAAAATAAAATAAAATATCTGAAATTAGTAAAAAGTAGTTTTTATTAATGATTAATTAAGTTTCATTCCTTTCTGTTTGGACTCAACATAATATAATATTATAGAATAACGTGCTTTGGGTAGATCTAAATCATTTAGAATTTTGGCCGGTAAAGAATATGTTTGGCCGGTAGATTTTATCATCTACCAGCCAACTTGGCCGGTGACTCAAAAATGTAATTTCGGACCCTGCTGCTGAGACACCAACCAGTGGTAGGATTCTCTTTGTCTGGTAGGAATTCTTTGCACTCGTTAGGGACGTGAGTGCTTCATGAAACACAACCTTCCCAGAACCCTTCCACATGAAGCCCAGCTTTAATTAGTGGGATCTCAGGGAGTAACGCCAGTTGAATTTGTGAAGATGTTTAGCCGTGGGGTCCTGCTTAGTTCAAGATGTTTTTACCTCATTCTCAAAGAGCACATCACATGCTCAAGTGCACTCTTGCCTGGTGTGTCTGGAGGGCCCTTGTTTTACTGTAAACAAGCATGAAATGTTGCTAAGGAAACTTCTCAGACACACAGTTTCATATCTCAGCAGAAGCTGTCCAAGAGGAAGGAGAGTCATTCCAGTGAGGCAACAACTGACCATATTTAGTCACATCTCCTCATTAAAGGCACTACTCAGGTGCTTCAGCTGAAGTTTGATGTTTACAGGACTTTATAATTACTATAAATATTAGTTCACATGTTTCCTGACAAGGGGTTGGCGTTCTAAGCTGTGATGCCTCACTGGCCAAGAAGTCATAGTATAACAAACTACATTACCCCGAGTGTATTAAAGAGATGTTTGGCTCATTTTGAAGTGTTCTATCAGCTTTTCTTCTATGTAAGAACCACACCCACTGGTGACATCACTCAAAGATGTGGAGTCTCTAGAAACAGAGTGATGGTGATGACAGAGACACATTCAGAACATTGACTGGATCAATGCGACGCCTCCATCCCTCTCTCTTTCAGCCATTCTAGTATCTGTGTTTAGGATTATGGTCCAGTTTCATGACCCCATGTGGTCTAGACTCACGTTTGACTCTAGTCTAGAACATTTAGGTCTACAGAGGAGTTTATGGTCAACCTAATGACTGCAAGGGCCCAAATCATCAGGCCTCCACCACCATGCTGACCGCTGGTATGAGCTGTGTTTGAAGTCTGACCCAGTGCATTATGGGTAAATACTTAGGATTCATCATTCCAGAAGTCTTCTGAATCTTTCAGATGTAAACCTAAGTGCTGCACCCAGAGAGAGGAAGCTTCTCTCTGCTCTAAATAGTCCTTTTGTCTGAGCCTAACCCTGTCATGAACTTTAACCTTTAACCTCCTGAGGCCTGTATAATCTTAGATGGGTTTGTTGGAGTTCTCTGATCTGACCTTGGGGTGAGTTTGGGATGTCCACTCCTAGGACCTTCAGCAGCTGTCTTTTGTTTTCTACGTGTGTTTATCTTTCTCTCACTATAGATGATGGACTCCAGATTGTTTTGAAATGACCTTTGACCCTTCTCAGATTGATGGTCAGCTGCAGTTGTACCTGTAAGGTGTCTGACACACGCCTGTATGCTCCAGTGCAGCTGAGCTTTAGACCCTGGTGCATATCTGATTATGTCCTGGAACATAAAACCCCAGAATCTCAAAAGATGGCCTTTCTTTTCCCCGTGATTGTAGAACTAACTAGAAGGAACTTCATTTTTATTGTTATTCATATGATAATAATGTGACCTGTTTCTTTACTGTCAGGTTACCTCTCATGTAAAATAAATGGCATTTAAACTGCCTTTTTGAACACCTTACATCGATCCACCCTGATCCTGTTGATGTAGAGCTCTTTCACAATACCCAGTAGGGATATTAGTGGTAACTAGAATCAGAGGAAGTAGAGCAAATGCTTAACAAGATAAGAGTTATCCATGAGGTGGATTTTCAGAGACACATTTTCCACGCCCTGCTTTCTGCCACAAGATGAAGTGAACGCTGTGTTAAAGGTGCAGTAGGAAAGTCCGAGGAGATCAATCACACGTATCACTGATCGGTGGTGACGTCTATAACCTGTGGAAAAATGACTTTAGACACACAAAAGTTCTAGAAACAAACAACAATCTCCTGAAAGACAAACAGAAACTAACGAGCAGCAGATGATCCAGACGTCTGGGTTTAAACCAGCTGAGAACGTGGACGTCTGTGTAGGAATCAACTAACTCTAGTGGTAACTTGTAACTTTTGTTTTGAATTTTTACAGTTTAGTTCAATTGTGCAAAACTCACACTATTCTCACTGGTCAATTAAATAGGTACACACTTCCAGCAGGATAGTGCTCCATGTCTCAAAGATTAGATCACCTCTAACTGGTTTCTAGAACCTGATGATGAGGTCACCGGACTCCAGTCACCAGATCTCATCCAGTCCAGATCCTTTGGGATGTGGAGGAACAGGAGACTCACATCATGGATGGAGCTGTGTGATTAATCTGGACCAGAACCTCTGAGGAACGTTTCCAACACCTTGATGAATTAAGTCAATTCTGAAGACAAAGCCCTGTAATAGCAAGGTATACCTAATAAATTGGCCAGCACTTGCAAACACTGACACAGGAGACGGCCTGTGTTTAATGTCCTAGTGATTAGTTGTGCTGTTTTAAACAGGTAATTCCAGGAAGGTGGTCTTTGTTTCTTCCTTGTAAATGCTGGTATTTATGAGGCTTGTATTTCAGAGGTGAAGCGCCTCACGGAGGGATGGAAACAAGACATCAGTCACTGTAAAGAAACCTGAGGACAGAACCTCCTGCGTTGCTGCGTTTCCAGGTGTCTTAAGTTTTCAGCGAACATAGTTCTGTCTCAAAGTTGAGCAGCTCAGGCCAAGGATTTTCCTTAACCTCTTTTGAGAAATGGACCGCAGGGTGAATTCATAAAAGAGCAGTCTGTTGGACAATTTGTCTTTTGACAGGAGGGAACATTGGAAGCCACCAGAGGGTGGTCAGCGGTGAGAGGCACAGCCGTGCCTGGGGCGGTACCTGGAGGCCATTCTTCCTCATGATTTGTCCAGGTGGAGGAGAGGAGGGAGCGGCTGCCATCTGGCCCCGGACAGGGAATTAGGTGGTGGCGGGCGAGCGGTCGGTGTCAGTACGACTCCATCAGGGCTGTTTGTGAACAGATGTTCGGCGGTGTGTTCACTGCAGCGTGGCTCAAGAGGAAAGACGTGTCTATCATGTGGCGGGAGAGTTTCAGGGGAGCAGCAGACTCTGACCTTGAGCCTGCTGCGTGTCAATCCTTGTATCCTAAAGCCCTCTGAGACTTCCAAACACTGCCCTATTAGGACATCAGATAGTCCGAACGTTGTAGAAACATAATCCATGTAATCAGAGATATGAATCCATTAATACAGCTGCTCGCTGCAAGTTGTAAACCTCAGCAATACTGGCAAAAGTCCAGTCCTCAGTTCTCCAAATGTAGCACTAGTGAGGGTTTTTGTTCTTTATCCATGGAATCTTCTCGCTGTGCGTTACCCCTCTGATGAACAGAGGACAGAGCAAAATGCAAGGGTTCGAGAATCCATATCCGGTCTCCACCATCTGGATCTCAGCAATCAGAAAGTGTTTAATCAGTCAATTATGTAGCACTAATTTAACAGCCTGCAGGTAGAGCCATCTCTGAGCACTTCGTCGTAAAAACACAGGCCTCGAGAGAAATTTATCTTCAGAAAAAAACGAAAAAACGCAAATCAGAAAATGAAGTTTGGAAGGGAGGGATGTAGAAGTCCACAGTATGTCATCCACGCTGGGAGATAGTGAGGTTTGAGAGAAAAGGGTTAAAATAAGATTCTGTCAGCTTGGAGTCATCAAAAAAGAAGAAAGGACAAAGTTTAGGAGAGGAGGAACATGCCCCGTGGTTGGAGCGATCTACAAATAATGGAGCTTTTTAATCAGGGTGAGGAAATAATCCTGGGAAGTGATGGGAATGTTTAACATTACTGATAGGAATTCCATGGAATAGATCTGAGACATACAGCAGTTTAAACGTTAAATGCATTCCTCTCTGTGCTCATTTTCTTCACATTATAAAAAAGTTCATTAAAGTCACACTATGTAACTTTTTCCTATTTTAAATCTTTTCCATGATCCAGTCTGTGCTAATCTGACCCTTTACAGGTCAATAGAAGTCCCTCAGCCCCATCTGCTGCTAGGATCCAGAATACCACGTTTGTAACTTCTGAGTCTCTGGTCCGGTGTCCTGAAGTCTCACAAAGTCACGTGTCTCACGAGGGTTAGGCTAACCCAATGTGGCTAGCTGTTATGCTAGCTCCGGAGTGTTTTTAGCTCATGATTCCTGATTTTTCCCATCTCTCCCTGCTTGAACACAGCTGATTTCTTTGAATGAGTGATGAACCGCTCCAGTAGAAAGCAGTGAAGGCTGAGGAGACATTTCAACAGGTAGATTTAGCGGTTTCTGAGCGGAAACAATGTTTTAATAACAGTGATTCAAATGGACACTAGGGAGAGCTAAAGAACAAGTCAAAACTGGATAGTGTGCCTTTAAAATGACTGGTTAGTGCTCTGGAGGAACCTACAATACCCATAATACCTTGTGTAAAGGAACTATGGTGACCGATTACTTCAGGTTAATAAAAATAATCATTTTAGCAAACACATGATAACTTTGTTCTACTGTTAAAGTGAGTTATGCAGTTGATGAGCTTCAGATATTTTGTGAGTATTTTAATGTACATGTGAATGTTTGAGACTCTTATTCTGAAGGATGTTCTGTAAGTTCTTGCTGTGGGAGTAGAGGCTGCCTCTTGGACCAATTCATGAAAACATCTCAGGTTATTTTTCTATAGTTTATTGAGTAAAAGCCCATTTAGAACCCTCTTGCATTATTAATCATAATAATCTGAAGAAATACAAACAGCATCATGAGATTTAGCTTTCTCAGACAATTCTTAAAATGACCTTATTTTGTTACTTTTTCTCAACTTTTAGACTTTATTTTGAAAATAATAATAATTTGAAAGCAAAATACATTTTGAGTGTCAGAGAAAATCTAAAAATACAATTTGAATAGATTTTTAAAATTCTTTCAAAAAGATTTTCTGGAAATAATAGTTTCAATAGTTTTCCCAATATTTTGCCTTTATTTTGAAAAATAAAAAAATTTTCATGAAATTTCAGCTTTTTTTGCCAACATTTTTACTTTATTTTGAAAATAATGTTGACATATTAAAATAGTTTTTCCTTAAAATGTCTGATTTTATTTCATAACTAGACCCAGTAGCTCCAACATGCTGTCACTGAGCAGCACAGCTTGTGGTAACTTAAAATAAACTAGCAAAAAATTACAAACTTAATTAAAATTGACTTTAATGTAATGTGTTCAATAAATATCTGAAAACAAAATCAGATTTTTTTATCAACAGTCTTACATAATAATTTCATGAATTCAATAAATCTTGTTTCCTGTGTACGAGTTAGTAACCAAATGTTCCTGCCTCCTCCCTGACATTAGAAACCAGCTACTAAAAGGGCACTAACCAGTTTATTTGTTCATAAACTGGCAGCAGATGTTTTATTTATTGGTGGTTATTAGAGAAGACGGTATGCTGAATTGATGTTTAACAAACTGGGAACCAAAACAAGAACATGATAATACGACTCTCCTGAATAGCAGGCTTGTAATTTCTGGTGTCAATATTTGAACTGTTGAGAGGAAGCGCTGTGGCCACGGGTCANNNGGTGGGGGGGGGGGGGGGGGGGGGGGGGGGGGGGGGGGGGGGGGGGGGGGGGGGGGTGCCGCGTAGCTCCTCACTCACCTATAAAAACTAACATCTGTTGAAGCATACATTAAGTTAAAAAATATCTGTGCAGAGATCACCGGGCAGAGTACAGTCAAGCAGATGTCGCTTTAAAAGTGCCAGATGGAACAATGAAAGTGGGATTGGAAATGAGAAAGCACTGTGAAAGGTCAGATCAATTAAGAAAGCTGCGTTGGCTGCCACATGACAATTAAGGCCAGTTTAAAGCACTCAAGCTAACAGGGCACCGGAGTGAGCGGCTGTCGCAGGCTGGAACTTCTTGGGGGCACATGGACATGCTGGATGGGTGGGTGGGTGGGTGGGGGGATGGGGGTCCTGGACAGGAGTGCGTTTACACCAGGTCAAGGTTAATGACCTGCACCGATAAAGCTGATAGAACGCCTCACAGTACTGCTCCTGACCTTTGTCCGTCAGCGCCGAGGAGCCAATAAATTACAGCTGTGACTTTAAGTGACATTGAAATTTACTTCAGTGTAATGAGAGAAAAGGGCAGAAAGATGTGTGTACTAAGCCACTGAAAGCATAAAGTTTATTCCTCACTTTCTTATTTGCAATTAAAACGTTTCACTGTTTAAGTCACTTTATGCTGTTGAAAGCCCAAATCTGACCAATAAGAGACCCGGGATGTCTGGAGAGCCCATGGGTGCAACATGAGCCACAAGGGGGCAATATTTGCATTGTTTGTCTGCATCCTCCCCAGACACACACACTCACACTCACACTGATTCATGTTTTGCATTAGCACATTTGGATCAAGTAGCTGTTGATTTACATTGCAACATGTTAACAGACACCACAGTAAACCGTTTCCTGTAGCAACAACAGCTCGCACTGTCTGACTAAACACAGCAACGAGGAAGAGACTTCACTCAGAAAAACTACTCACTTTCTTTCTTTTTAAAAAGAAGTCACTTGCTTAAGTTTTCCTTTAAACAACTCATTGTCTAAGTGGTCAAAAATGTAAGGGGTACAGTTTGGTGCTAAACACCCGCAGGCAGCAGATCTCCCCCCTCACTTTGAAAACTCTCCAAACATGACCGTTTAGAAATTTCTCAGTTTGTTCAGTTGATTCTTCCAAAGTTCTGCTGTAAGCACTTCTGCTCTGTGCAAACGGAATTATTCATCGCATTAATGATAACATAAATGCAGCGGCGACAGAAATTAATGCACCCACAGAGATGAACCTTTATTTACTTGTGGGGCAGAATACACTGAAGTACTTTTTTTCTTCTTCTTCTGTAAAAGTGGTGTCTCTGTAAAGTGATTCTTTTAAATTCTGCCTCAGCCACACTGAGGAGGGTTTGTGTTTTTTCTGCTAATGCGGCCATTTGCATGTCCATAAAATATAGTTTTAATTATAGATAAGAATAACTTACCATAGCACCACCTGTGTGACTAGAAAACCTTCACATTGTGCTGTTAGCTCAGGATTATTCATCTCTTTAGGAAAATAAGTTTGAGACAAAAAGTCTGAGTGTTCCTGACTGGGTTCGTCCTCTCATCGATCGCTGAGCCACTGTGCTGGAATGTGGAAATTAATTAGACAATTTGTATAATGAACTTAGGCACATAAAGACAGGCATGCTTCCACGGAGTGGCAGCATCCTGTGGATCCCGTTGTCCTTGAGGTACTCTCATCCAGATGTTCTAAGGGATTGGAGGCCGACCTCTCACCTGCTCCTAATTATCATCAGAATGACAGCACAACCCAGATCAATAGTTCCCCGTCGCAGCTTGAAGATCACAGATAAGAAGCCACCTTGTTGTCCGAGAGAAAATGCTAATGTAATTAATATTCAATAATCCCCTGGCGACAGATCAGAGGATATTAAGAGAAGATTATTTACAGCAAACAAGCCCACAGAGGAAAACAACCTGATCGAGGTTCTCCAGCTTTTCCTCCTGATTGTTTATGAGGACTTGCTGCAGGCCATTTTCTAATGGAGTGAGAGTGTAGAACAGAGGAGGCTTCCTGTGGAGACGGCGACTCATGATGAGGTCAATGAGACTCTTTAGAGAGGTGTCAGCCTCGCTCGCTGTAGGTGAGTGTGTGTGTGTGTGTGTGTGTGTGTGTGTGGCCGGTCGCCGTGGATGCACGCTGCAGGCGTCCCTGCTGCCATCACAGACATGCTGTTTAATTACACCTCATCACAACACTGGACTGTGTTAACACATCCAGTTTACCTAGAAATCTTCTTTTTAAAGCACATTTTTCTTAGAGCTGCTTAAGAATCTTAGGCATTATTATTTTAGTAAATATAGAAATTAAAATGATTTAACAGGATTTGATTGATTTCTGCTCTTCAGATGAAAACACACGGAGAAAGCACTCGTCAGAATATTCTCATCATGAATTTCTTCAGAAATATTTATTTAGATCACAAATAAGCTTTATTTTGAAAACATACACTTTTTATCAAATTATTTTTCTGATTATGTAAAGCCTAAGATCTCCATAGTTAATGTTATATGGCAGTTCAAAAAAGGGTTTTAAATAAAGGCAACTGGACTTATTATGTCCGTTATTTAAAACCCTCTTTTGGATTATCATGACCTGATGACTGAGAACCTTCACCAGAATATGGCAGTTACCAATTCACATCAGCAGGTGGCGACGTTGGGAAGTCTAGCATTGATTAAAACTGAAATTAAATTATACCAAACTTAGTTTGTCACACTAAAATCAACATAGAAATGTGTACAATCAGGCCTGTCTGGATAAGAAATAAATACATGTGTATAGGCTGTACATTGGCTCACATACAGTATAGACACTAACCTATTACATTTCTTCTTGATTCATGACATGGAGCATGATGATGAAGACCTGCTACGGGAGCCCAGATGTTCAAGTTTGCATTAAAAGGTTTTGTGTGTGTTTGTATCGATACTTGAAAGACGAACCTCTGGAAACACGTTTTAAACCCCTGGATCCTGTAGCACAGAGTGTGTGAAGTTCCTAAACAAATACCATCATTTTTTTAAAAAATTTTATGCAGCCTGTGTGTTTTGTCCTCATTCTGCCACATTTACTTGCACTGACTCATGAAACAACAAACTAAAAGCATGGTATTATTTTAATAGTTGTTTCTTGTTGATTACATTGATCTTGTGATTGGAGCCAAAAGACAGATGTGATTATTTACACAGCTATTTCTTTAATTGTAATGTTTGCTTTCAGATGGATGAATTGTTTTGGGTAATATTAATTTATAATATTTCCCTATCAATAGAATGAAGTTCGACTCTTTAATTGTCGGCTCTAACCAACTGAACTATTGCAAAAGCCAAAGGAGGCTGAACAACAGCCAAGAACCTGGTGTTCCTCGCCTCGCCTTCTTCCGCTTATCCGGGTCCGGGTCGCGGGGGCAGCATTCCAAGTCGGGCAGCCCAGGCCACCTTCTCCCCGGCCAAGTCCACCAGCTCCTCAGCTGGGACGCCCAGGCGTTCCCAGGCCAAACTGAAGATGTATTTCCTCCAGCTTGTCCTGGGTCGACCCGGGGGCCTCCTGCCGGCAGGACATGCCCAGAACACCTCCCGAGGGAGGCGTCCAGGAGGCATCCTGACCAGATGCCCGAACCACCTCACGATATGGAGGAGCAGCGGCTCTACTCCGAGTCTCTCCCGGATGTCCGAGCTTCTTACTAAGGATGTCCCGATCCGATCACGTGATCGGGGCCGATTTCCGATCACGTGATTTTGGACTCGATCGGAATCGGACGTCACCTCCCGATCTTGACTAGGATTTCCTCTACATGCGCACTGCCCCGCCAAAATAAAAGCCGCTATGCCTTCAGAAGGAAGTTTAGGTTTTTTAAATATATGTTAAACAATCTAAAGCACATGGGATTTATATATAGTCTATATTTGTGCACTTATATTAACCATAATCAGAGTTTGAATCACTTTCCGCCGGTCCAGGAGGAGGGAGGGGCCAGGACCGGGAGACACGCGAACTTATCCAGCAGCGACCGAGTTCGCTGCTCTTTCCACACCCACCGGGACTCGTCCTCCCCCTGAACGGAAAGCAGCCAAGCACCAACGGGAGTGCTCTGTCTGCAGGAGGCGGAGAGGCTGGCGTGGAGCGAGTCATACCCGCGCTAACTCGTTGTCCCTACGCAGCGTCTCCCTCCAGGCTCAGAGGAGATTCTGCTGAGTGCTGCAGGTACACCACGTCACAACACCCGCCCTCCGTCGGGAAATAGTTGAGCGATGTTAAGATTTTTAAAAAGCGCTTTCTGAGGAGGAGTTTCCTGATTAAATGTCGCTCCAAAACGATTTCTCCAAATAGTCTAATTAAGAAGTTGTTCAGAGCTGCTGCAGTCAGAGGATAAAGCAGGAGGAGGAGTGAAGGAGGAGCTGATGACTTAAGAAATGATCGGGTCATTGTCAGTAAACAGGTTTGTTCTTTCTGGGCAAAAAATGAACCAAAGTGTTAAAATAATGTTGACATTTCTGCACCTGAACAGCTGTAGGAAAAAAATATTTTCCTCAAAAAGTTACTTCAACCACAAACTAATTTTGTGCACAGAGAATTATGTTTAAGTATTTAAACATATATGGATATGATAGAATATACAGATGGATGGATTTATGTCTGCAGCATGACATCACTTTGTTACTTGTTTGTTTTTATTAGTTAAACTTCGGCAAAGTAGAACGCAGAAGCAGCTTGAAGCAGAAAGTGTGAGTATGTCTGTGGTCTGGAGGCTTTATAAAGTTGATCACAACAACATATTAAAAAGATCGGATCGGGACTCGGGATTGGCAGATCTTCAAAATCTAATGACTCAGACTCGGACTGGAGGGCAAAAAAACCTGATTGGGACATCCCTACTTCTTACCCTATCCCTAAGGCTGAGCCCGGCCACCCTGCGGAGGAAACTCATTTCGGCCGCTTGTATCCGCGATCTCGTTCTTTTGGTCATTACCCAAAGCTCATGACCATAGGTGAGGATTGGGACGTAGACCGACCGGTAAATCGAGAGCCTTGCTTTCTGGCTCAGCTCCTTCTTCACCACAACAGACCGGTTCAGCGTCCGCATCACTGCAGACGCTGCCCCAATCCGCCTGTCGATCTCCCGCTCCCTCCTTCCCTCACTCGTGAACAAGACCCCGAGATACTTGAACTCCTCCACTTGAGGCAGGACCTCTCTCCCGACCCGGAGTTGGCAATCCACCTTTTTCCGGTCAAGAACCATGGCCTCAGACTTGGAGGTGCTGATCCTCATCCCAGCCGCTTCACACTCGACTGCGAACCTCCCCAGCAAGAGCTGTAGGTCAGAGCCTGATGAAGCTAGGAGGACCACATCATCTGCAAAAAGCAGAGACGAGATTCTCCTGTCACCAAACTCAACACCCTCCACACCACGGCTGCGCCTAGAAATCCTGTCCATAAAGGTTATGAACAGGACCGGTGACAAAGGGCAGCCCTGGCGGAGTCCAACCCTCACTGGGAACAGGTCCGACTTACTGCCGGCTATGAGGCCCAGACTCACACTCCTCTGGTACAGGGACTGAATGGCCCTTAACAAAAGACCATCAACCCCGTACTCCTGGAGCGCCCCCCACAGGGTGTCCCTGGGGACACGGTCATAAGCCTTCTCCAAATCCACAAAACACATGTGGACTGGTTGGGCAAACTCCCATGACCCCTCCATCACCCTAGCGAGGGTAAAGAGCTGGTCCACAGTTCCACGACCAGGACGAAAACCACCTTTCTCCTCTTCAATCCGAGATTCAACCATCGACCGGAACCTCCTCTCCAGTACCCTGGAGTAGACCTTTCCAGGGAGGCTGAGGAGTGTGATCCCCCTATAGTTGGAACACACCCTCTGGTCTCCCTTCTTAAAAATGGGAACCACCACCCCGGTCTGCCACTCCACAGGAGCTGCCCCCGATGACCACGCAATGTTGCAGAGACGTGTCAGCCATGACAGACCTACAACATCCATCGCCTTGAGATACCCAGGTCGGATCTCATCCACCCCTGGGGCTCCGCCGCTGCATAGTTGTTTGACGACCTCAGCGACTTCTGCCCCAGAGATTGGACAGTCCGTCCCCAGGTCTCCCAGCTCTGGTTCCTCATAGGAATGCGTGTCGGTGGGATTGAGGAGCTCCTCAAAGTATTCCTTCCACCGTCCGACTATAGCCCCAGTTGATGTCAGCAGCTCCCCGTCCCCACTGTAAACAGTGTGAGCGAGTTGCTGCCTTCCTCTCCTGAGGCGCCGGATGGTTTGCCAGAACCTCTTTGGAGCCGATCGATAGTCTTTTTCCATGGCCTCGCCAAACTCCTCCCACGCCCGAGATTTTGCCTCGGCAACTGCCACCGCTGCACTCCGCTTGGCCCGCCGGTACCTGTCTGCTGCCTCTGGAGACCCACAGACTAGCCATGCCCTGTAGGCCTCCTTCTTCAGCCTGACGGCTCCCCTAACCTCTGGTGTCCACCAGCGGGTACGGGGGTTACCGCCACGATTGGCATCGGCTACCTTGCGACCACAGCTAGCAACAGCCGCCAGAACCTGGTGTTGAAGTGAAGAAACTGAGGACTACGTATACAGCATTATACAGAATGCAACAGGACTGAAAGAGACCAAGGAAATGTTCTACTGCTTTTGTTTTATCCTCACTTCCTGTTTGTGAACAGTGTAAGTCGCATAAATGGACTTCACCTTCATGTGTGCTGCTAAATCTGTCTCAACATGTCGAATGTTTTCATCGTGACCTCTGTTTCGTCTTGCATTTCATCTCAATTTTGCATCACTGGTGTGTGACCGACTTCACAAATCTGCACTGGAGGCTCAAAGTGCTAAGACTGAATGTAACCATTACACAAAACAAGCCTCTCTTCATCACTGGGTCACAAATGTGTGTCGAGTCCAACTGAACAACAACGTTAGATTCAACACAGACACTCTAAGGTACATGCAACCTGCTTCATAGCATTAGATTGTTCCCACTGGAGTCTGATGGCGGTCGCATTTATATTAAAATGAGTGACCACGCAAAAAATATCAGGTACAGAAATGTGAGCTCATTAAGACCTGCAGTGTGAATGTAGCCAAGAGGCAAATAGAGAAGCAGCAGAGAAACAGAAAATCACTGTCAGAGAGTCAGAAAGTCGACGGTGTTTGGATTAATACTTGTTTCTGACGACAATGTTGTTTTACCTGCTGATGGAGATAAACAGGAAGTATTATGTGAAACTGGTTCAGAGAGAAGTCCAGGTCCTGACGTTATGATCGTTTAATGAAATCTCCCAGCTGACGTCTTGAGTCTCTTGTTTGATTTTAAAGTAACACAAAACCAGTATCTCAATCTAGTACTTTCTGAACACCAACAGGAGCAAAGAAGACCACGAGAGGCTCTGACAGAAGTTTGGAGACAGGATCTCGTTTGTCCTTTTCCTCAAACAGCAGCAGCATCTCAGATCAAATCGAACACGTTTTATTATCCCAGAGGGACTTTAGATGTTTAATGATGAACTCGTTTAACTCTCTTCAGAAAGTCACTCAGTGCGTTTACATGCAACTCAGAAAAGTGCATGTACACGCGTTAGTCTTTGCTGAAGATAAACTGGATCTAATGGTGCTAAAGCTCCCAGATAACAACTCCGTTTCATCTGCATGGAAACGACTCAGTCAAGCTGATGGACACTCCCCTTCCGGAAGTGACGAGATCATGGAAGCAGCCTGTATTTATACAGCGCTGTCACACACACATTCACACACTGGTGGTGATCAGCTGCATTGTAGCCACAGCTGCCCTGAGGCACACTGACAGACAGTGGCATCATATGTTAGGTGGAGCACAACTCAAATATATAACTGTAGCACAAACTATCACATTAAAAATGCAATCTAATTTAAGAAAACAACTATTTTATACATGAAATTGCAAATAAAGGTTCACTCACCAGCGTTGTTCATTTCTTTAAAAGAAAAGATGCAAATCATTTTTAAAAATCTACTTTGAATTGTCATTTTGTCCTGGTAGCTCATGAGCTAACAACACTAGACTGAGAAGCTCTGCTTTCCCACAGAACGTGAAGGCAACGTCACGTGTGATATTCCAGTGTTTTAATTGGACGGTCTGGGTTTGGGGCCCAGCGCTTCGTGCCCTGTGAGTGTCTATTGAGAGCGTGTTGCGCCCAGTGATTTTCAGATGCTCGTCTTTTAGACAGGCTGTGAGGGGCCGGCCCGTCGCCAGGATTTCAAGAGGATTTAGCCTCCTGAGCTTGTCAGTGTCAAAGCAAAGACTTAGATATGATTACACAGATATTTATAACAGAATATCTTAGTAACAGAATGGGTTTTTATGCAGTATTAGTCTAAAAACGAACTATTCTTTCCCACTGATCCCCACAGCGCCATCTGGTGGCTGGTGGGGCCGGGACCTACCGGCCCTACATGACGAGACACCACTGCTGACAGAGGCGCCTGCCCAGTCCCTCCAACCACCACCAGGCAAGGTGGGTGAAGTGAACGACAACGTAACCCAGCTGGAGCTGGGATAGAACCGGCGACCCTCTGGTTGCCATACTTTGAGCTGTGTAACTGCACCATAGGCTGTTCTAGCTGTGGGCAGGAAGGATCTTCAGTAACGGATCTGAAGAAGCCTCTGACTGAAAACTGTTGAATTCAGAGATGATGTTTCACAGCCACATGTTCTGGATTCTAACATCTGTTGCTGACTAATCCACCTCCTTTGCCCTTTCTGCTCCTCTTCTGATCTCTGTCTGCTCGTATGATTTGTAACCAGGACGAGAAAACAGACGGTTGTTGGATATCTTTGAGTTTTCTGCATAAGATAATGAATTCAACGGATTCAGAAAAAAGTCTGAGAGGTAATAAAATAGCAAACTTTTATCTTTTCTTTCCTTTTTCTTCTCCTTTTGTGGCCAAGGATTAAAGGATGCTAAGTGTATACTGATGGTGACACTGAACAAACAGGAGTTTCTCTGAGTAGATTGTAAAGAATTGATGAATAGGTTGACTTTTTGCAGATGTGAAAACAGAGCGTCCTAACAACTCTGACCTCCTGGTAACACAAACACTGAGCGTAGCTCCTCTCCTTCAAGCTGTGCCTTTCACTGCTCTCTGAATGATTGAGTTTATGATTAACTTCATAGTTTTTTTCCCCCTTTATCTTCAAAACCTCTGCTCACAACACCGCTTCCCACTGAGGCAATAACAATTTCTCTAAGAAGTTTCACTCTTCATGATTCAAAATCATAAACGCAGCATGACTCAGAGAGGATCCAATCCTTGGGTTTTTTTTGTTGTTTTTATACCAAAGATGAATAAAACAGGTTGTCTGGAAATAGACAAAGGTAGCTCAATTAAAGGAATTGTTACTGTGAAATTGAGACGGATTTATCTAGATTTCTCTCCATCCCATTCAGCGTAAATGATCTATAAGAAGAGAGAGGAGGAAGGGTTGGGATGTTTATGTGTGTGTGTGTGTGTGTGTGTGTGTGTGTGTGTAGGTGTGTGTGCTCGTTAAAAGATGGAGGGAGAGATGGAGCAATACAATTTATTCCTTAAGTGAGGTAAGGGCCATATTGGCCACCATTAACAGAGCAGAACGTCGGCACGGCCCGATAATTAAGTAATCCATGAAAGCATGAGCAATATAGGACAATCACTAACATCCACCGCTGCTTTGCTGCAGCCCCCCATCCTCCTCCTCACCCCCATCCTCACTCCTCAACATCATTTTAGATTAGACTGGAAAATGTTATTGCATTGTGATTTGAAACTGCTGCTGCAGCCGTGGTGGAAATGTTCTGCTGCTCCCAGCTCCAAACTAATGATTCCAGAGAGATGAACTCATTTTAAAGACGCGCGTCGCCTGTCACACTTTTTGGATTTGCTTCTTTTTGAAAGTTTAGGGTAATATTTGTTTGAGCATGAGATTTTTTATTAGTATTCTCCATAGTGTTGTTTGCGTGGCTCAGGAGGTGATTTACACAGATTTACTGTTTGGAGGATTTTGTTTATAATGAATGTTTTAAGGAATTCATCATCTAATGTTTTAACAAGTTACACTTTTAATTTCTTTATCATTAATTTAATGCCACAAAAAAAAAAAAAGATTTTTAAAATGTATTTTACTAAAGCCTGCTCCCCAGGGCTCTATCCTGGGACCCAACTAATTTTTTAATCATATTAACGATGGGATCTGGTTTTGACATCACATGTTTGCAGATGACACCATTTTATTTTACTCAGAAACGCCAAAACAATAGAGAGTGAATGGTGGGAGGTTAAAAAGTGGTTGGACAACAGAAGTCTGCAGCGAGGCTCCTCTCTGGAGCAGACAGAGAAGATCACATCACTCCTATAAACTTCATTCTTTCATGTTGTTTCATTTATTCACTTGTTTTTATGATTGTAAAGTTTTAAATGTTTTAGTCTTTTTAATGATCTTTATTCTTTTGTTATTTGTCTTTTAATCATGTTTTAATCCTGATGTTTTTTGAAGCACTTTGTGATTTTTTTTTCAGTGCTTTAAAAATAAACGTTACTTAACAAACTGATGACGTCTGGGGGAGGCAGACACAACTCTGACCTAATACTAAATCTGAGTAGTGTCAAAGGAGTTTCACAGGACAACATTTGGGTGTTAATGTAAATGTAATACTTGTGTTTTCTCTCTGATTTTTCTCTAGTTTTCTTTTTTTATACCAATTGGATTTTGGAGTTGAAATCAATCAATGAATTCATTCGTTGTAAATATTCGCTCCACTGAAGCCTCGTTAGAGCCTTTTTCCATCTTACGCTCATTTGTCTTTGTCAAACATCAAATATGTTATAAAAATGTATAAAAGCAGAGTGCAATATTTTAATAGAACTAATAAATATATTATCTGGTTAAATATGAGTTTTTTTTTTAAGGAAATAAAAGCAGACATGAAGGTTTAGTGGTTTATACACATAATCAAAGTTTGATCTACTTTGTAAAGCCTCTTTTAGATCATTACCAGTCACACACCTTTTAGTTTACACTGAAAAAACACCTAAATTCGACAGTAGCTCCACTAAAATACAACACATGTGTAAACAAAGCTTGTTTTTGTTCAAACGTTTTAATGTCTCACCAAAATCAAACGTCTTGAAGTTAGAGTTCAGCATTTTAGACCTTTTGGGGAAATGGTTTATACTGACACTTTTTCTATTTGTGGTTCCTTTTTTATAAGTGCATCTATGTAATTAACCTTAAATGTATTTTTAGGTGACATTGATGCACAATAATCCAGAGTGTGTTCTGTTGATTCAGCAGAATATTGTAAAGTTCATTTTAAGAATGTTGTAGAAAACCAGTAAAGTGTCTGCCAGCGCTTCAGTCTGCTTTATTTAAATACAGCAGCAGACTGCAGTGCAGCGGCTTCTGTCAGGAACAGATTGTAAAAACTGTGTTTTTATTGTAAAAAAAAAAAAAAAAACTGGCCTCCATTTTTTACAGTGTAGATGGTGTTAATGAGGTCATATGAACAATAAGTGGTCTGTTGTTGTAAAAGATCAAGACTAAATGCTGATTTTATAAAAACTGATAGAATTAAATGTTATTTTGTGATCAATGGTTTTATGTCAACATGTAAATTCATTTTTATTCTCTCCCTAATGAATAAAATAAATAAAAAAAAAACATAAAATAAAGATCTTTGGAATGGATGTTGCAGACAAAATAGGTGAAAAACAGCTGATTCCTGTTTTGTAATAGTTTTTACTGACAAATACAACTTGACTTTTTTCAGGAATTGGCTCATAAAGAGAAAAGCAAAAGGTTTAAATATTTACTTCAAGCCTCCTTAGTTTGACTTCACTGGTTCAGTTTTACCCAACTTGTTTTTGAACTTTTATATATCATATACTGTATGTAAACCCTCCTCCTATAAAATGTGTTTTCCCTTCGTTCTTAAAGCGCCGCTGCCTGTTTGGTTGCTTCACTCCTAGACAAATGGACAACATCTCAAGTCGTATTTCATCATGTTGGTTCAGTCGCTGCTGAAATATTTATCCAGATTACAATTTACAACAGCACACAATTTATGACAGCCGTCGGTATCATCCATCTTCCTGCTTCCAAATGCATTTCCTTTGTTTCTTCAAAGAAATAGATTCATGGGAGGTTTAAAACAAGAGTCTTCCTAACAAACGGCAACATTTTAATTTTTGCTTTCATCCCCCAAGACTGAAAACACAATTTCATGATCACCTCGCTGCCAGAGCCTTGTTTAATAATTTCCAATTATGCAGTCAGGCACCTAGTCCACAGCGTGAGCCGGCCCGCTGCTCTGTGTGTGTTCAGTCACCTTGATATCATCGATGAGCATGTTCCCCCTCTTAGCAGGTTCCAGCATCAGGACCACTGCTGCCGTATTAATAATACAGTATGCTATTGTCCAAGAGGGAGTTTACTGTGTGTCTGCAGCTCCAGCCTTTTTCTCTCATTTGTTACGCAGTTTACCCAAACATGGAGCACAGAGCGTTTCAGGCTCTGCATGCGGCGCTCAGGGACGACGCGCACTTATTGTGGAAGACGAATTTACACAAAAAACCCCATGTTTGTGTGTTTCTGCTCATTTCAGCTCCACAGGTCGGGGTTGATTCACAGGAGTATATTTGTTGGGTGTTTGGTCAACAGAACCTGAAGGACCTGCAGATCAAACAGTTTATTATGGAAAGCCCAAACCGCCTCAGTGCGCCACTTTTCCAACCCGTCTGGGTAAGGAATGGTGGAAAAAACGTCGATTTATGTGTCTGGACGACGTAAAAATGTATGTAAAAGTATGTTGGCAGCACAGTGACTCTGTAATCAACTAGTGTTGTCTGCACCACGGGGAGGGCTCTGCATAAATTAGGGAAAAGTGTACATTTAGACGCGTCGAAACAGTCACAAACCGGCGTAAAAAGCGGCGTTCAGTGACCGGAGAAAGCGCGTTTATTTAGCCGTACGTAAAATACAGCGTTTTAGGGCACATTTTTGCCGGTTTTTACGTCGTCCAGACACATAAATCAACGTTTTTTCCACCATTCCTTACCCAGACGGGTTGGAAAAGTGGCGTACACTGAAAAAAGAGAACACTGGTCTGACCTAAAAAAACAGGGGTCTAACTTTAAAAAAATGATGTAATCGGTCACAAGTAATTTAATTAGGTTTATCCAAGTTAATTTTTTTAGTTTACTTTGAACAAACTTAATAAATTAACTTTGAAAGAACGTGATTTAATTACATGTGACCGATTACATCAATTTTATGACGTTAGACCCCCATTTTCTTTTTTCAGTGTACTGAGGCGGTTTGGGCTTTCCATCGTTTATGTCTCACCATGTGATGATCCTGTCCTTGATTAGGTCACAATGGTTTTCAAATCCTGTATTCAAATCTGATTAAATGTCTTTATATCAAAAAAGACAGTTTAGGAACATTTTACTTGAACTTCAATGAAAAAATTATTTTCATGAATTCATAAACAAAAGTTTCTGTTTTCACTCAGAATAAACATTTTAAACTGCACCTAAAGAGCAGAAAGCGATGAAACAGGAAACAGTGAGCTGCCTAACCCTGGAGGTCTGTTCTAAAGGAAAACACTGACTCATGGTGACTTTTCCCCTCTTCATTCAACACCTCACGTTGGACTGAAACACTGATTTTTAAAAACCTTTAATTCTACACTTCTTTTCTCCTCTCTGATGACGACACTGTCAGAAGACACTAAAGGCCTTTAGCTCTTATCCTGAAGCCAGAACAACGAGTAAATCTTACACCTCAAACACTAAAACATGCTTTATTTGACCAAACAAACCAAAGAAAACATTTGTATTAAATTAACACGTCATTGCATCCTGTCAGTGCGTTCTTATTCTTATAGATTTTGAGGTTCATCACTTGATCAAAAATGCCCAAAAAGAAAAACAGAAAGAAGGAAATGTTCTTCGTTTTTTTTACCATGCAGGAGATTGACACCTCAAATCCTGTCACGCTGTACATTTTTCAGTCTTTGAACTTTGATTTGTTCCATTCATTCTTGTCTCTCATGTTTGAGGTTTAGATGTGTAAAAACTGGACCACATCACATCAAAGGACCATCAACATGTTTCATACTTCTCTATTCTGAATTATTTTAAAATATCAATTCAAAGTTTTTTGTCATTTGTTTTCTGCTTTGGAAACCCAAATACCAAGAAGTATCTTGATCAAAATGTCTAGATTTCTTCCCTGATGTTTTCTCCTGATGAGCACCGGAGTGGAGCTCCTACCAGGAGGAGGAGGAGGGTGCACCCAGCTGTCTGCAGGGTGCAGCTGAACACAACGACATCCAGGGGACAGTCAGTGCTCCAGCTGCAGCTTGAATGCAGTGTGTTTCTGTCAGATTATCTGAGAAGTGCATTTGAATTATATTTACCTACAAGGAGGAGAAGCAGCAGCAGCATGTCTGATTGTTATCCTGCCTCCACCTGGTCAGACTGCCGTAGAGAACTGGGACTCTGTAAAGAGATCTATGTGACACTTCTTAATATTTATCAGTTTAAAAACCAGCACTCAACACTTTTACTACACGTTGTCAGTCCTGTAGATGTAAGGGTTTAGGGTCAGGGTTTTCACCCTTTGCTCTGGTGAAAACTTAATTTATGTAAAGCCCTAAAAAATATTTTTGTTTGAATGAATTTAAAGAAATTCAAAACAATTTGACTGAAATGAAATTTACTTTGCTTTTATCACTGGAACTATTCTGTTTTTCCTATTGAGAGTTTTCTTTGCATAAATACCTGGAGCTTTAAATGGCCATAAAAATGTAATAAAGAAAACATTTAAACCATTTAAAGGAAAGGAAACTGTCTTTACTTCAGTTAATGACTTCTGTGACCAAAGTGCAGCTGAACTCATCATCTTGTGTTCTAGTGAGATTGTGTTTTCTGTTGTGTTTCAAAGTGTTTTCTTTGCTCCGTGTGCCGTCTGCATTTCCTTCCTGTTCTTTGTTCCTGCACTAAACATATCTCTAAGCCACCCTGGGTATCAACGGGACGTGCTCTCAGCCTCCAGCGATGCTTTATATCAGACGCTCGCTGCAGCGTGTGTTTAGCAGCGCTGCATTCAAGCGTCAGTTTGTGGTTTTTGTTGTTTTGTTTCTTAGTTTTGAAGTCAGTTGGCAGAGACTTTGCTAAACATCAGCCATGAAACCTGCTCACTTTATGCCTCGTTGCTTTTCATGCTTTTCCAAATCAATACCAGCTTGGTCTCAATGCATGAGGATGAACGAACAGGAGAAGAAAACACACACACACACACACACACACCTGTAATATCACTGCCAGATCATGTGTTACACTATACAGCGAAGCTATTCAGGAATGAAAATATCTCTCCGTACGGCTGAATACTTTATTTGTGCGTGCTTTCATTCTCTCTTTCTTTGCACGTCAACTTGAATGCCACACCGGCCCTCCACACGGAAACACGCTCCGTATTAGTGATTAGGGTTAGCTGGGGGTCAAACGTGTGATCAGAACCAGGTGTTGTGAACACTATGTGTACATTTCTCACGTCAGTACTTGTGGAGATCAGTCCCAGC
>SSNR01000119.1:342773-369799 GCA_006937965.1 Callopanchax toddi
AATAGATAGATAGATAGATAGATAGATAGATAGATAGATAGATAGATAGATAGATAGATAGATAGATAGATAGATAGATAGATGATAGATAGATAGATAGATAGATAGATAGATAGATAGATAGATAGATAGATAGATAGATAGATAGATAGATAGATAGATAGATAGATAGATAGATAGATAGATAGATAGATAGATAGATGATAGATAGATAGATAGATAGATAGATAGATAGATAGATAGATAGATAGATAGATAGATAGATGATAGATAGATAGATAGATAGATAGATAGATAGATAGATAGATAGATAGATAGATAGATAGATAGATAGATAGATAGATAGATAGATAGATAGATAGATAGATAGATAGATAGATAGATAGATAGATAGATAGATGATAGATAGATAGATAGATAGATAGATAGATAGATAGATAGATAGATAGATAGACAAATAGATATAGACAGATAGAAGGAAAAGACCACTCCTCTCTAGAGGACAGAGCCAATCAGAGCACCTTCATCTACCTGAGGCGCCCCCCCCCCCCCCCCCCCCCCCCCCTTAAAAACCATGGAGCGCTCATCCTCAGAAACGTTAGCTAACAGTCATGGTGACGCTACGAGCAAAGCACGGCAGTTCCTTCGTAGATGGTCGATCAACGAGTTCCTTCCTTCATCTGAGACCCTGAAGACACACTGACGTCTAACTAACGTGTGAAGAAGAGAGATGGGCGGGGCTTAGAGAAGCTCTGCTCCCCAACTGCCCCGCCCATTAGAAAGTAAAGTTATCTTCAGGGGGTTGGATGAAGAACAACAGCTGACCTTAAAGTAAGGGTCCGTTTGACCAATCAGAGCTCTGACCTGTTATTGAGATGTAGAAGAAAAGATTCAGAGTGGAGAGAGAGGGATGAATGTGAGACCTTTACACTTAACTGTCCCATGGGAATACCAGTACAGTACAGTGACTGACTAGCAAATGGAAACTTGTTGGCAAAGTTACACAAAAACAAGGGAATTATATAAATTGGTCCTGCCAAGAAGGAAACCCATTTGACAGCATGCAGCAGAAACACTAAGGTATTATTTGTTCGACAGAATTAGAGCAAACAATATTAAAGTTGTCCTGCAGCTTAATGGAAGCAGAATGTGTAAAACCCCACAGGTTCACAGTAAACCTTCTCTAAGAGCACCAAACTGAACATCTCTGAAGGAATTGCCTGAAATGAGAGTTTCTGCACAGCCTGATAATCATTTGGGTGAAAATACGTCTGTTTGATGTATAAACTGTACAGGAAGTGTAAAGAGGACCAAGAACAGCAGAAATGCTCAAGATGCTGCCTCTTGCTCATTAGGGTCACCATGGTAACCACACACCTGTGAGATACAGGTACAAATACAGTGACACATAAACATGGGCCTATTATGAAATTACAGTTTCTGACTATTATATACTACAGTATAGTATTATAGTATAGTAGTATAGTATTATATACTACAGTATATAATATATACTACAGTATATAATACTACAAAAACAACAACAACAATCTGAACGGGGGGAAACGGAGCCTCGTCTTCAGATTGATGTTGATTGTGGACATTTTTAGAGGTAATTAAATAAAATCAGTTCTTCACCTGATTTAAACCCACAGTACAGCAGACACCAGGCTGTTTCTGTCTGCAGCAACACACAACAATATGTACTTTCTACAGTTTCACCCCGTCCACTCAGCAAACACGAGCTGAGGTTGTTTACAGCAGTTCTGCAACAGTTAACACATTTGTACTCCCTGAATGCTTCATTTACTGAACCACGTCGGTGTAATTTGTTCACTTAGCTACTTGCCTACCTATTTGTTCCTTTACATGACAGGATAGAGCTTCCTGTCAGGAATGGTTTTATTTCCTCTTAGTACGCTTCCAGCATTCAAATGTGCTGAGCACATGGAGTGCACCCGGGCGGGAAAGGAAGCAGCGAGCGGTAAACAACGCTTTGGCTCCTTAAATAAAACATTTGTTTGTGATTGAGGCTTCGTGATGTGAACAGCATGACCTGTTTTACTGGGAGTCTCTAAACAGCCAGCCCGTCGCCCTCTCAGAAACAGATCCCATCCCTCTGCCCGAACACTCCCCGCCTATCCATATTGCATGAGAACAAATTTTTTTGACAACTTGAGTGATAGATTCATACAAGGCCCAAATGTTTTCCTTTTCTGCAGAGGCCCCGTCTGAGTGACATAAATTGCTATTAATAAAAATTTTAACAATACATGGCAAATGAGGTTTTTCTGTTAACATGGCAGGAGCTGCAGCAAATGGTGCTGGCTGAGGGCTTCCAGGGAATACGGAGCGCCGTCGGAGGCAGCGTGTGAAGCAGGTTGGAGAGGAAACACAGCGAGTGGTGCTGTCCTGAGAAAACACACACACACACACACACACACACACACACATCCAGGACAATCAGCTTCTCATTTAAAACAGGATTAAAGGAAGCTGCTAACTTCAACTGAGTGAATCAGAAAGTGTAAGAAATGTAGCTCAACTTTTGGAGGCGTTAAGAGACCAAACTGTGATTAAGATGCTGAAAAATCTGAGATCTAACATTTAGGGGTTTTTCAGAGCTGGTTCCTAGAAAAATAAACTGTTTTGTTTCCACAGTCAGAGAGTGTTACCTTACACTAATAACTTAAATCTTTGATCCCTATGTTGTATTCTGAGTTTCTGTAGAGGATCACAGTGCAGGGAGACAGTTTCTACAGGCTCAATTTTGAGCTTCGTGGCAAAGGCTGGGATTTCACGATTTTTCATTTCTAATAAATTAACAAACATTTCTTCATCTTTTTTTTTCCACGTGGTCATTTTGGAGTGTTGTGTGTGGAATTATGAGGGGAAATTAATTTAATCCATTTTGGAATAAGGCTGTAACATAACAAAATGTGGAGAAAATGCTGTAAATACTTTCACACAGTACACATTTACTAATCAGGACCAGCTGCAGAGGGAGAGAGGAGAGAATAAGTGGAGGAGGAGACCCCAGGTTTAAATTCACATTCATACACAAAATGACTACAAATGCTCAGCTTGTGTGAAGAAAAAGAAAACAAAGAAAAAAGAAGAAGAAGAAGAAACGTGCTGCAGCTCTGACTGGCTTTGTTGGAACTTGGAAAAGGATTCATACATGATGGAGAAGAGAATCACAGGAGAGGTCCTTCTAATGAATCCTAATGGGGTTTTATAGGATTATAGTTCATAATTTTACTATAAAGTCAAAGTGCTTCTTACCTGGAAATCAGTGTGGGTCATCTAAAGGCGAACACAAAAATATTTTTAGGCAATAAATCTTTATTTTTCCCTTTGTTGGGGGAGAAGACACTGAAATGATCTTTGGGTCATTTTAAAGTCAGTTATTTATCTTCAGTAAGGATCAGACCCACCGGTGACATCACTCAAAGTGGGCGGAGTCTCTAGAAACAGGAAGTAGTCCTTTGACTGGAGCAATGTGGCTAGTCAGATCAGGAGGTCTGCTGCAGAACAGGACAAATGAGTAGCTAGTTTTCAGGCAACTCCAGCTGTAATTTATTAATCTCTTTTTTAATTTCACCTAAAAACGTCTGAGGGAAGTCCTCTTTATTTAAATTCATTACAATAGATTGATTTATAACAACAAAAGAGGCTTTATGAAGTTTGTATTGTGTTTAACAGACTTGAACAGATGCAGCCAGTTACATTCTGCTGTTGTTGACACTGGTCCCCACTGCCCCCAGTGATAAGACCACTTCCATCCTGAGTCGTCACACTCGTTGTTGACGTGTGAAAGTCTGGACTTCAAATATAAAACAAACTAACTTTTCAGATGTGTTTACAAAAAAGGGGGCGGGGGAAATATTTTATATCACCTGTCTATCAACCTCCACAGTTTACCATGACACCATTAGTTTGGTTAGTGGTGTTTAAAGAACAATGATTCTAAACGATCTAAACCAATGATTTTATGATAAATTACAGACGTTTACAAACAGGTGTTCTAATGGATCGATGTGACCTTTGGAGCTAGGCTTGTTTAAAACACATCACTGATCTGCAGCACTGTCTCTCCTGACCTTACATGAGTATAACTCTGGTTAGAGGACTAGTACTTTGTATAAATGCAAAGTAAATTCAAAGTACTTTGTATTTATACAAAGTAAATACAAAATGCTTTGTATAAATACAAAGTAAATACAAAGTACTTTGTATTTACACAAAGTACTTTGTATTTTGTGTAATACAAAGTACTTTGTGTAAATACAACGTATTTTACTTGTACTTTACTTGTACTTTGTATTTTGTGTTGACAGTAAACATTAAAGACATATTCAATTTTTTTGTTTTCATTTCTCATTCTTTTCCAGGCTTGTAAACACACACACACACACACACACACACACACACACACACACACACACACACACACACACACACACACACTGAGAGCAGCCAGCCTGGATTCCAGCGTTGCCTCCTCATCTCCTCCCTTCTCTGCGCGTCACCTCTCACTGTGTGCTGAAATAATTAACTGTGCACACGTTTGAAAGCGGGATTACAGTTGTCTAATTGTAGCGAGCGTTGTCATGGAGACTATCAGGCCATCGGTGAATAAACAGCCTGACTTGGCGATGTTTGGCTAAAACGGGGCTTTGTGCAGATGTCAGACCCAGATTTATGATGGTGAAACAGATTATTTTTGGCAGGAAAATCAATGGGCTGACCACTCTGGACTGGCTGCTTATTTTGATAAACAGCTCTGTGGATGCATCCTGCCAGAAGCTGGTCTTTATTTGAGTCTGAATTAATGCTAAAGTTTACCTTCACAGCTCTAACTCTGATCACAGCAGGGTGCAGAGAGATTTAATGCTTTCAGAGCACAGAATGACAAATATAGTGACACTGAGGTTTTAATATCTACTTTAGTCAAACAAAATGAAGACAAATGAATGTTTATTTTATTTTTTATTGTTGACTTTAGGGCCTTTAGAGGGGAAATGGTGACAAACACACAGTGTGGGTTTGGAGCGCTCGTTTTAGGGAAATCTCGTGTAGAGAATCGTTTAGAGATTCTCGTCTCTGCTTTTTGCAGATGATGTGGTCCTCCTAGCTTCATCAGGCTCTGACCTACAGCTCTTGCTGGGGAGGTTCGCAGCCGAGTGTGAAGCGGCTGGGATGAGGATCAGCACCTCCAAGTCTGAGGCCATGGTTCTCGGTCGGAAAAGGGTGGATTGCCAACTCCAAGTCGGGAGAGAGATCCTGCCTCAAGTGGAGGAGTTCAAGTATCTCGGGGTCTTGTTCACGAGTGAGGGAAGGAGGGAGCGGGAAATCGACAGGCGGATTGGGGCAGCGTCTGCAGTGATGCGGACGCTGAAGCGGTCTGTTGTGGTGAAGAAGGAGCTGAGCCGGAAAGCAAGGCTCTCGATTTACCGGTCGGTCTATGTCCCAATCCTCACCTGGTCATGAGCTCTGGGTAATGACCGAAAGAACGAGATCGCGGATACAAGCGGCCGAAATGAGTTTTCTCTACAGGGTGGCCGGGCTCAGCCTTAGGGATAGGGTGAGGAGCTCGGACATTCGGGAGAGACTCGGAGTAGAACCGCTGCTCCTCCATGTCGAAAGGAGCCAGTTGAGATGGTTCGGGCATCTTGTTAGGATTAGGGATGTGAATCCCCACCACTGAGGCCGATTCGATTCGTATCTCGATACGCTCCCAGCGATTCGATACATTGACGATACGGTGAAGCCTCTGCTGATACGATTCGATACGATTCATGGTGCGATTTGAAACGATTCAACACATCACAGAGAATTTTCAAGTCCACGTCTGTTTTTTTAAAAATCATCATAATTACTTCTCTCTCTCTCTGTGAAAGATTTATTTGATACTTTACTGTTTTGATAAATCAATAAATTCTACTTTAAAAATGCACTTTATTATGGATCAGACAAGAGGACTGTTTTATTCCTAATAAATATAAATCATCAACAAAAATGTTACATTTGTTGTTAGTCTCAACTGTTACTGAATTTACCTTAGGATTTTACCCAAGGGATCAATAAAGTAAATCTCTATACTTTTTTAACAATTAATTAATATAGCCAATTTAAAAGAATAGGCCTCTTAAAAATAAATGATAAAAGATGTGAACCCTTAACAAAGCCCTTTCCTCAGATCCTCCTTTAATTATTAGTGTTTTCTGTCTGTAATTTGACTAAACCACTTGTTAAACCTCCTCTAATCAACATTTCCAGCATTAACTCTGTGCAGTGTGTAAATAACTCCAACATAGTGTCTCTAATACTGACTAACAGATTCTAGTGGCTAACAGAGCAGAAACCATTCAGATTCTCTGATGTTGATCATCTCCTCCTCACCTGTTCTTACCAGGTTTTCTAACTGCGGCTGCGCGCCACCTGGCTTCTGTAGTTTTACTGGTGGTGCGTTCAACAAAACGAGGACAAAACAGATAAACTATAAACTGATCAACCGGTTTAACGCGGAGTCGTTGCTGTTGAATAGCGGGACGGTTCTCCCCCGCGCCCCTCCGGGTAACGAGTTACAAGGACAGCAGCAGAGCCACGAAACCTCCGGTAAACGTCACGTGAACGAGCGCTGACTCGGTGGCGGACACACAAACATACACACGCGCGCACACACAGCGTTTGCAGCACCTGCAGCTCGCCCCACAACCCGCGTGGAGCTGCTCAGTATAAAAGTAGCTCGTGAGAGGAAAAGGGCTGGACACCCTGAACTAATCGATGTAACCATCGTTTTCACCGATGGGAGACAAGAGAGAGCGATACGTTGCGCAATGAGCAGTCAGCTGAGCCGATGCACGCTGAAGCTACCGGTGCAGTCAGATTTTACACGTCATGATCGGACCACCGGTTCAAATCGGTGAATCTCCACATCCCTAGTTAGGATGCCCCCTGGACGCCTCCCCAGGGAGGTGTTTCAGGCATGTCCTGCCGGCAGGAGGCCCCCGGGTCGACCCAGGACACGCTGGAGAAAATATATCTCTGGTTTGGCCCTGGAGCGCCTTGGGATCCTGCCAGAGGAGCTGGTAGAAGTGGCTGGGGAGAAGACTGTCTGGAACTCCCTAATTGGGATGCTGCCCCCGCGACCCGGACCCGGATAAGCGGAAGAAGACGAGACGAGACGAGATGTTTTAGGGAAATATCTGGAGAAGCTGTAGGAAATCATAACCTAACCCTTCAGGGACAATTTATGGGAATAATTCTCAAACATCTGGAAATTTTGTTTTGCTTTTCAATTACATCCACAGGTCAATGAGAAAATGCTGATCACACTACCAGTCAGTTTAACTGGGATGTGACCTAATCTTAGTGACATTAGTGTGTGTGCAGCCACTGGAACCAGTTACCCCTTTGTAATGTGTGTGTGTGTGTGTGTGTGTGTGTGTGTGTGTGTGTGTGTGTGTGTGTGTGTGTGTGTGTGTGTGTGTGTGTGTGTGTGTGTGTGTGTGTGTGTGTGTGTTTGTGTGTGTTAAATGAGGAAGGCTGCCTTGTATGTATGTGTGTGTGTGTGTGTGTGTGTGTGTATGTGTGTGTGTGTGTGTGTGTGTGTGTGTGTGTGTGTGTGTGTGTGTGTGTGTGTGTGTGTGTGTGTGTGTGTGTGTGTGTGCATGTGTGCATGTGTGTGTGTGCATGTATGTGTGTCGTTACAACAGGAACTGCTCTTATACTGCTTTGATTTTTACTTCCTGTTTTTCCCATGACGTTACGTTTCTGTGCTGCAGCTGACTGATTATAAAGTCATTTCCAGGTATTTTAAACAACTCTTGCTCATAAAAGTCCTCCTGATGTCTTGTAACATTATATTACCTGTTTGTAAACCTCTACAATTTTAGATGTGACCGTTTGTTTAGATCAGGGGTTCCCATACGCTGATCCATTGATCGAGGAAGCATGGTAGATTGTGACGTATAGACGCGCTCATTAACGGTGCTATGCAACGTCTGTCTCTTAATCTTTTAAATATACAAATACTGTAGAGACAATTTATTTTAAATAGTAAGGATGGCACAGTGTATGAGTAGGGGCCACATTCCTTTTCTGCAGCTTGCTGTGTGGGACAATTGTAGCGTTTTAAACTGTTTAAAGTTTGTTTAGCTGCACACTTCTGCAAGGTGATTAGCTTAGCTTTGTCGGTTTTAAACTGAGTTATCTTAGGCTCAGATACCTTCACCAAGGCTAATGGTTATGCAGGAACTAGGTTCATTAAGAGAGACTACAGGGAGTAGATTACATACCTTTTCATTGACGAATGGAAGACTGAATCAGGAACAAAGACTTTACAGAATTTATTATAAAGAGACGTACGAACAGTTACAAACAGATTAGCAGAGGTAGCAAGGTTATTAGCTGTGTCAACACGATGTTAAGTGTTCTAAGTTGATCTTAATATAAGTTTTGATGACCTGAGTCTGTGATATTTAGACTTTGGGCATTTTAATTTAGATTGAGGGTTAAGTGGAGGAGTTACTTGATGGATAAGTTACGTGGAGTGTAGAGCTTATCAACAAGCCTTTAGCTTTACCAGATTATGGCTCTCACCCGTACCAGGGATGGTCTCGATGGATTTGACCGGTGTGAACTCGCTTCGTCGAGGTGGGAGCAGCACCCAGCCGGGGAGAGACGTCCTCACGGGTAAGTGCTTCGCTGGCAGGACAAACCGGGCTGGTCCGAGAGTACCAGGGGTAGTGGGTATTAGTCCATAATCCATGGTGGCAGCAGTGTGAGGCTCATGTTGAGTTGAAGAGAAAACGGCGTGTTTTCTCTCCGGAGCCAGAGGTGAGATCGGCCGTGAGGGTTGGTACCCACACAAGACTGTGTAGAGGGTGACAGCGAGCGTCTGGTCTCAGTGTAGGCTGACTGAGAACTCCCGTCTCCAGGAAGTGGAGAGAGCTTTAAGGAGTCATGTGTCGACGTGGGCCAATGGCAGAGTTTCTATCAAAGTCACATGACTCAAGCTTTTAAAGCGATATTACCTTCATGTATGAAGTATGAACATAATACTGATTTAACCTTTTAGCAAAGTAGAAATATGAAATAATACTGAAGCTGAATCAAACATTCATAATACTTCAGAAGAAAATGCATTAATCATATCAAGACATTTCTGAGCAGTTTAATTAAGAGTAGTGTCGTTTAGAAAGAGACATCAGGAAGTCTTTGAGTTTATTATTACTAAAAGAGTCCTGTGGAGGTCTTCTGGGAAAACGATCTGGATACCTGGGAATGTTGATTCAGGTTAAAACATAATAAAAGAGTCATTATAATCCAAGTTATTGGGAAAAAGAGGATTATTGTTTGTGTGATGGTTAAGGGGTCAGAGGTCAGAGGTTATAGCGTATTTGATAACGCTACACAATAATTACAACAACTTCCTCTAAATGGAATGCAGCCATTATAGCTCTCCTTAGAGTTCTCAGTGGGCCCAAAAATGCAACCAGAAGCTGAAATGACCTGAAGGACCTGAAGTCCGAACCGAACATCAAACACGGACCCAACCGAACCAGAGTTGTTTTTTTAATGTAGGGTGAAAAAAACTCTACACACAGCACATTAAAGCGGCACTCCGGAGGATTTCATCAGGAGAGCAGTTTTTGAATCTAGCGTCCAAAGGCTCCTCCTCAAAACATCTCGACACGCGCGTCCGGTCGCGTGTGCGCGCGTGCACGCGGCGCATATACTTCGGACATGAACTGTACAGCTCAGTGTGTAGGGTTTAATCACTCACAGTTCACAATCTTATTCCAACACTACGGGGGTCTGATGAACCCTCTCTGTCCCTGCTGCTTCTGATATTAGCTTTGTTAGCACCGAACTGCTGCTGGACTCTGAAGCTGAACTTGACTCGGCCCTGGATGAACTTTCTGACCAAAATAAACGCATAATCCTGTCAAGCCTTGCCATTCTGTGAGGTGAAAGGTTTAAAAATAAAAATAAATCCATCTTTATCTGGGGAATGGGTAGGTTTTTAGTAGAAATGAGCCGTGAGTCCTCAGTGAACGGCTGAAACGGCAGAGAAACACACGGAGCGTCCTGTACGACAGCGCCCCCTACTGGTACAGGTTTGGTCGATGCGCGTGCATGTTGAGAGAATGCAGACATTTGAATTTCATTGGCTGAAAAATGTCGGCGGCAAGAAATAATGGAAAGGGGTCTCTAGGAGGAAGGAGGGTCTTCATCAGAATGACAGATGTTGTGGAACTCAACCCATAGATCATAGTTTAGACCTGAAATATCATTTAGAACATTTAGAAAACTTTGATACAGAGAAAAATGCTCCAGAGAGCCGCTTTAAGTTCAACTCAAACACTTATTGAAGACTAAAAATCAAACTTTAAGAACATGAACAAACATGAAACTAATAGAATAATTTCCTAATATTAATAATGATGATGTCACAATTTAAAGTCTGCTTTTGTTCAGATGATGGACCAGCTGGAACAGGAGCAACGAGTCAGCACATTTACCACAGCCTGAACATAAATGTGCACTATTTGAGTCAGCAGTTAACCTGAGAGATACTGATAAAAATGTAATATTTGCATAAAGAGCTTGTCTTTAACAGCCTAACCTAACCCTGCTGTCACAGACAGAGCACTTCTCCTCTCTCTCTCCTGTCCGAGCCGACGCAGCCCGAACAATGAACTTAAACAATAAACGGGTTCAGGTCCGGGTCTCTTAGAACTCTAGCTCCCCCTACTCATTCAAGTCAAAATGTCTGACATGAAAACAGCCTACTTCATATTGTAAAATGATCTGCAGTTTAAAGGTTTAAAGACTGCTTTTGCCTGAACACTTTTTATAGTACAAAGTTTTAGGATGGCACTGTGAGCCGAACCACTCAAACTAGTCGTTAGCTCGTCAATCCAGTCAGAACTAGTCTGTTTCTTCAAACTGAGGCTGTTCAAACAGCTGTTTATGACAGTTAACATATAAATAGCTCATAACCTCTCAACCTGCTTCCAAAACCTGAACCGTCACATTTTAAAAAAAATAATTCATTTCATTTTTCAGAAAATAAACATGACGTTTTTAAACAAATACAACTTATAATACTCAAATAAAAAGGAGCAGAAAGAAGAAAATCTTCTATATGTTCTGCCCCATTTACACCAGCAAATAAATCAATAACCATAAAAATAAAATGTTCACTAATAAAATTATTCAAAGACAGCTGCCAAGCAGCATGCCAACCATTTGCAAACAAATCCTTCAGATACTAATTCAATCTATTAACTACAATTCTTTGCCGAGCAACAGGATAAGAAAAATGACGAAAGTACAATCAGGATTATTGCATATACATGTCATTTTTTAACATATATTTTTTAACATTCTTTTTAAACATTTTAATTGATTTTACCTCTTTCGTTTCATATTCCAGATTGATTCATAACCCGACTCCATACACAGAAACACATCTATCCAACACTTTAGTTCTACATCTAGGCTTTAGAAATATCTCACTTCCTTTTAAGTTATAACAACTTTGCCTTTTTTCAAATTTTATTTGGATATTTTTTGGTAAATATTTTATGTGAGCTTTGTAAACCAATTTTAATATATTATGATCAACTAAATCTTCAAACTTTAATATTCTCAACTTGGCAAATAATGGACCGGTTGGAGCTCTAGAACTACTTTGAGCACTTTTCATGTCTCACAGAGGCAGTGAAGTTCAGAAACGACCTGAACAGTTCTATTAAAGTGTTTTTATTTCACATTCCCTGATTCTGAACACCAAACAAACAGGAAGAGACTGAAGCAACAAACGGCTGGTTTACAGTCATGAGATCAAACGTACCGTTTCTATGTGAAATAAATAGAACTGATTAAAGCTGCAGGTCGACCTCTAGGTGGAGCTCTTCAGTCCTCATGTCCTATTACTGTAAAGCCCATCATAAACACAACTAAACCAAAATGTTCTGATATATAAGAAGAACAAATATTAAACCACTACTAGTACCTTCATATTAATAATGGTACACTATTACCTTACAGTGTAATATAAGCTTTAACCCCCAAATAAATTAATAAAAAACAAAAAGAAAACTTCCTCGTTGTCTTTTTATGGTTTATCCATTAAAGGGTTAAAGATGCTCTGTGCGTGCGTGTGTGTGTGTGTGTGTGCTCTGTGACTGAGGGTAAAATGTACCAACACTGTAATGAACTCTGATTATTTAGTAATAAGTAATTGTTAATTAATTCCGGGGCAAAGTTGCGCGAACTGCTGGGCTGTTTATCTTGTCAAATGGATATTATTTATTCAAAGATCCTTCTTGACAGCTTGTGACAACTCTGTCGATTGATTCCATGTGTGTCCTTACTTAATCAACTCCACGGTGAGTCGTTTTCTTTGTTTCTTTTGTTTTTACTAAAGATGCAGCGCTACTTTCTGCCGCCGATGAGCTAATGACTAATGGAGCTGGGTGTTAATTTTTGCATCATTTAAAAACACTAAGCAGTTGGTAAAGCGAACCGTCAGCTTAAACCAGTGTAGTAACCTCCTGCTGACTTCCAGCATTCGATCAGCACCCCCACACACACACACCCGCCGTATTTACAAGATACACACATCACAAGGAAACGCCAGACCCTGCGAGGGGCGTTCAAGACCGTAGGACATGCGACACTCAGAGTAATCCCTGGTTACATATAAAAAGCTATTTATTTAATTATCAAACACTCAAAAGTATTAAAAATTTGTAACATTAACGATTCGTAGATACCAGGAATTGGTTCAGATGTGAAAGGAATCCATCTGGGGACTGGGGGTGCGCGAACACAGCTGGGACATAGAAGGGGGTGCATGGCAAAAAAGTTTGGGAACCGCTGACTTAGAATGAAATGTGCAGCTGGCAGCAGTCATCAGCTCTCCTCGGTGTTTCATGCTTTTCTTTTCACTTCTCTCACTGCTCAGACATTCACTTGATTCCAGCTCTTTGTTTGGTCTCTGCTAACTTCTGAGGCCGATAAGTGGGTCAGAACCAGCCGACCTCGGAGTGTATCTGCTTTCATGTTGGTGATGAACAAGGTTTTTAGCATTCTTTCCATTAAGAAGATGATCCCACATTTGAAAAGTTACTTTGATTGAATAAAACTCAATTAAATGAGGGCGTTTGGCATCCTGTGACCTAATGCAGCAGAAAACCACCAGATGATTCAGAGTCAAGTACCTGATCCCACCCTGTTTGTTCTGATTGAAACAGCAAATGGCTCCTTATGTGATTTCAGTGCAGGCCAAATTCCAATTGCCGTGACTCATACATTAAAAGAAGATGATACATCTTTTATAAATCCACTTTGTGCTCGTGCCTGTAAACTTAAAATAAATTCAGTTAACAGAGAGGAGAAAAACATTCCAGGACCAGGAAGTCAATAACGCCGGGATCCCCCTCGGGGTGCACATTACCATTGTTGTGCGCCAGGTTAATGTACTTCAAACAAGGTTTATTATACACTGCAGCGCACAATAGAGAAGTGAGGAATGGAGTGGTCATGCGCCGTAGGTGAGGGTGGAGTGCATCTCTGTAGTGTGGAGCAGTGCTGTCTTTTGGCTTTAATAACACTGAATGCTGTTACTTCCTCCTGTAACTCTCAACATCACATTCCACTTCTGTTGCTTTGTCCTCAGATTTTATTGTTACGTCTTTTAAATTCTCATTCATTCTTTGAGCTGTTGCCATTTTTACAGATTAAATCATCCTATATTATTAAAGGGATACTTCAGTCATGTTGAAGCAGGTATTTATCTACAGTCAGGACAACGCCCACCAGTGACATCACTCAAAGTGGGCGGAGTCTCTAGAAGCAGGAAGTAGTCCTCTGACCGAGCAATACTCAGTAAGGGTGGAGATAAACTCGTTTTTCCGATGCATCGAGATGCAGACAGGAACGATTATCAATCGATTGAAAAATATAAAAATTCGATTCTATTATTAATGTTTGCGTCCTTGGAATTTCACCAACTTTCTCCCAAATCTGACCAATCATCTTGGCGTTTGTCGTGCGTCACCTTCTTTTTTGACCAATCACCGCCATTTGAAAAAGTTTTGACCAATCCCCGTTGCCTCGAGCTGTGTTTACTTCCTGCTTTTGAGTCGAGCCGCTAAACGCACCGGCCAGATTCTATAATATATTACGGCTAAAATACGAGCGAGTCAATTTCCCAAAGTAGCGATTACAGAAGAGTGGTAGAAGCTGTTCTGAACCAAACATCATGTGATGGATTATACACGAAAATATTCGCTTGGCTGAACAGAGAGGAGCAGAGTCCGCGGCTGGGGGGGGGGTCTGATACGAGTGCTGAAAGAGACGAGGTGAGTTCTGTTTAAAGTCCGTATTCGGTCAATGTGAGAAACTATGTTTAAAAAGAACTGATCTGTGTCCTAAACTGTGCTGAGTCGGCGGTTTTGCTACTCCGTGAGAAAATAGGACCGGGGCGTCAGCGTGAACTAACGTGAAATCCTTTGAACGTCGTTTTTTTAAACATGTGAACAACCACGTGATGTGTGTATCCAGTGAGCGATCACGAGGAACCTCTTCCTGCTGAACCAGTGAACCTTTGAGGTGAACGTCTAAAAGTGAAAGTAAAACGAGTCGCTCACGCTGTAACGCCTGAGTGATGCTGAGACAGTCAGCTCTGTCGTCATGGTGATTACAGCATCTTGTAGTCTTTATATTACGATGAAGCGGCGCATACAGTGTGTGCATATAAACAAAATAAAACCTTAAACAAAAAATGCTTGAAAAAAACTTGAAACTTTGACCACAACTTTTGAAAAATGTTTTGCAAATCAGTCATTTTAGGATGAAACCATCACAAAATCCACACACCTTCCTGGAGGGACTGTATTTAAACTTATATTTACACATTTAAACACTGCTATGTTTTAATGATTAAATTATTATTAAATAATTAAAGATAATGGAAGTAAAATCATGTCGGGTTATTACAAATGCTTTAATAGTACCTCATAGTCACATGGCAGGAAGGTGAGGGGGAAGAACAATACATCTTTCATCAATAATCGTTTTATAATCGCATCTCTCTGAATCGTAATCGAATCGAATCGTGAAGACCCTGAAGATTCCCACCCCTAATACTCAGTCAAATCAGGAGAGACACTACTGCCGAACAGACAAATGAAGATACCAGAGTTTATAAGAGTCTCTCTCCCTTACTAAAGACAAAGCTCCTCAGATGAGCAGCGAAACGTCTTCAAAGAACCAAATAGGTCCAGTTGCCTTCATTTAAAACCTTTCTTTGGAATATTTAGGTGATCATATTAGTTTTGACTGAGTTTGAAAGGGTGAACATCCACAATAAATTTGTTTTTAAAAAAATCATTGAAGTCATAAAAAAAGAACTGTTCAAACTTGGCATGACATCCATGATGAGCTGACATAAACTCCTGACTGCAGCTGAATATAGAATCATTTTCTATCTAACGTCACATCATGACTTTTATCTGAACCTTGTAAATTCAGGTTCACTGGAGTCATCGTCCCCACTTCATGGCCTCGGGGTCCACAGGGGGCTTTCAGGCCACACTCCTCCACCGTGGGGCCTGCAGCTCTTCAATAAGTAATAAAGTAGGCTGATGGTGATGGACAGGGTGCTGAGGCCCGATCAACCGTCACCGAGCTCCAAACCAGGACATTACAGGGATATAGGATTAGGAATACACTTTGCCATAAATGTTTAATAAATGATGTGGCTTATTGCACATCCTAAAGAAACTCACCAACGGAGCAGGATGTTTATAAAACGTGATCTTTAGACCTGAGGAGTCCGTCGACGCTCCATCGATCTCTGTGGGTTCTATAGAGTTGAATCTCAAGAGTTATCAGCCCAACAAGGAGGGACACTCGAGCCTCCCACCTGTCTGTTGTGATGACCGTACACACTCTTTATTTTTTAATAAACCCACAACATCATCTAATGTGTTTTACACAACAGCAGAACATGAGCTGAAGCACAGACGGACGAGGATCTACATTTTATTCAGGTGTAAATATGACTTTCTTTGAACACAGCGGGGTGACGGGAGTCCTGCACGCTTTTTGTTCGTTATGCTGAGGAACATCAGCCTACAGCGCCCGCAATAAAACACCAATGAACGGTGCACATCCTGTATTGATTTGTTTGCTGAATATCAGAGTGAATTTTCAGATGTATTTATAATGGCCTTATTAAAGTCTCCTTTGATCTGAAGAATACAACAATAACAGAAGCGTCTGTGTTGTTTGCAGCCTAAACCCACTGTGGTAAAAATGTCAATACCAACTGAAGCTTCTCAGAAGTATTCAGCTATTATTTTCTTTTAATCCTGAAATGTAATCAGTTTCAAAGGTGGAAGGGGCGGGCCAGCTGCAGTTACTCTCCTCTATCATTGATGTATCCAGTCATGTTTCTCCACATGTGACTTCTTTTTAGAAATTAAATATTCTATTTGAAACACAAACAGTTTTAATTATTAAAAGTGACACCCCGTCTCACTCAGAACGACTGCCAGCTGTTGACATTGGATAAAGAAGCGAGAACTGCTGAGGACGTCTGTGCTCGACACCGCGGATGATGAAGATGTTGTTTGGAGGTGACTCATCTGTGCTGAGAGACACTGAAGCAGGCGAACACAAAGACAAGTGATCTGATGAAGTCATGATTAATGTGAGAGGGTTTTAAGTAAGGCTGAGCTGTCTGTGCTTGTTTTTTAAATGATGCTGAAGTGGAGTCAAAGGAAAGAGCAAATAATCAGGACAGTATCAAGAGAAACTCCGGGAACACTCACCGTCACATTAGTCATAGAGACAGTCATCATTAAACAGTTCTCGGATGTCGCCTTGGTTTTAGTGATTGTTGCAGCCTAAAATGACACCTTTTACAAAAGTTGCAGTCAAAGTTGCACAATTTTTCAAGCGCACAGTTTACGTTTTTTCTCTCTAACTTTTTAAATGACATCGAGCTGACCCGGTCTCTTTCAGCTCCTGTAGCGTGGACGTCTGTCATGGTGCTCCTTGTCAATGGTTTTCATCAGTGTTGCACCATGACATTGTGTATGGTCCAGAACAGCTTTCCACCTCTTTTGTGTAATACTTTGGGAAGTGAACTTGTCTGTATTTTAATAGAAATACTTTATGGTAAATGTGACTGTTTAGCGTCACAGGTGTGTTCATCCTGCAGGTTTGGCTCAAAGACGTGAAACCAGGAGACTGAAGTCATTAAAGGTAGAGGCAACAGAGACGGGTCAGAATGTTTCCAAGTTACAGTGATGGGTTAGAGGAGAAGGAGACTACGACAAACGGTGACTGGTCAGAGTTGTGGTGATTGGTGAAAACTGCAAGTCCACACAAAAGTTGTGATTGCAGCTGCTAAAAACCTGGAAGATGTTTATTTGTACAAACTGTGATTTAATTCTTAAATGCAACATATTTTCATTGAGATTCTCATTTTTATTCTGTTCAAAGATGAGGGTAGGGGTGACTGTTGGTTTTGTGTGTATGTGTGTGAGGGTCTAGAAGTCTGAAACTGTGGTTTAAATTCACCATGTTACCATGTCGGCGGCCGTGCCACCAGATTCCTCGTCTCATCAGGGTTTACTTAAAGTTATGTACATTTTTTCATCACGTTTTTTTCTATAGATCACAAAGTTTGCTTAGAATGTAACTGACACACCTTTCAGACCTTGTTTTGTGTGTAATCAAGTTTTATAAATGACTTCTAAAAACAGGAAATGCTTCTACTTGTCACCTCCTACATAACACTGCAGAAGAGTAACCATCCTACTGCTCAACGTTCAAGAATCCTAATAATAAATGTAAGGTTTTTGCACACTAACTGTTGGTTTGAGGTTTACATTTCATTCCGTTTAGTGCACGTTCCTGTATCTGCTCACCAATGACAGAGGGGAAATCTGTCTCTCTGATTGGCTAAGGCTGACATCACGGCTCGGTCACTCCGGTCATCAGAGGATCATCAGCTAGCAGAGCTACACCACGCTGGGACAGTCCAGACTCTTCTCATGTGTCGTTCCACGATGATGGCATGACCGACCAAGCTACCAGAACAGGTCCATCTTCAAGAACCTCCTGAAGACCCAGCTCTTCAGAGAACATCTTCCAGACTAGCCCCTACCTTCACTACTCCTCTGGACTTTCATGCTCTTCACTCTATCCTGTGTTCTTTTCCCTCACAATCACCTTAGAGACCAGTGTTAGACCATCTAGTAGTTTGTTTAGGGTTAATGTCAGGGTTAGTGGTTTGTTAGCCTCGAGGTAACTTCTTGGTTACAGTACCATTTGTAAGTCACTTTGGATAAAAGCATCTGATAAATACAGAAACAGAAACATACCTCAGTGGTTCTGGAAATTTCCTTTTCAACCTGTGTTTAGTTGATATTAAGTCCAAAGCAAACAAACCCAGAGCTCCAAGATATCTTCCTCTAAAGAAAGTTTTTCCTCACCAAGAACTTCCTCACAGGACAATTATTGATTCTCTGTAATACGTCAGTAATTATTGCCTAAACGTGCAAAAACAACATGTATTGATATTAAGTGAAAAGCATCATCAATAATTCTTCAGAAAACAAATTCATTATATTGTTCATGTCAAATGAATATCTTCTGTGCTTTTCTCCACCTAACTGACCAGAGACCTGTTGCCTCCCACTGCAGCATTAAACATTCTTAGACATCTGATGTTTTCATACAGCTCCATTTACACAAATAGCCAGTCTAGAGAATGTGTCCATGTTTATATTCAGGCTGGTTGCTCTGGTTTATTAATTGTCTGAAGAACAGATTCATAATTTGGTTACAGAGGAACACATAGATACGTAAACCTCTCTGTGGAGTAGTTTACCCAGCAGCAGAACATCCACTGTTTGAGAATAAATTACAAACTAAGACAGAAAGAAACTCTTTCTGGGCCAAGAAACATGGAAACCAAGAGCCTGTGAACACGTTATAGTTTACATCCATAGCAGAAACGTGAGTTATATATGAGAGCTGTTTAAGATGTTCAAAGGAACAAATACAAGATCAAAATAACTTGTCATCATAAAACAGCAAATACATAAAAGCTACTGGTTACAGACAAGTTGTCTAAGAAAAGCTCAGGTTTCCATTAACTACAGACTGGTTTAGCTACTGCACTTTGCTCTTCTAAAGCTTTAAAGTGATCATATGCAGTTTTGCTTGTTTTGGGCTCCCTCTGGTGTCTGTTTTAAATCACTGCATTACACAAGTTAGCATATTGTTTCAGCTTCTAAACGCCTAAATCTACCTGTTGAAATGTCTCCTCAGCCTTCATAGCTTTCTACAGGAGCGGTTATTTACTCCTTCAAAGAAATCAGCTGTGTTCAAGCAGGGAGAGATGGAAAAAAAATCAGGAATCATGAGATAAAAACACTCCAGAGCTAGCATAACAGCTAGCCACTTTGGGTTAGCCTAACCCTCGTGAGACACGTGACTTCCTGGGTACCGTGACGGCGACAGAGATCTTGCAATCGTGGTATTCCAGATCTAACCACCAGATGGGGCTAAGTGACTTTTCATTAACTCTGTAAAGAGTCAGATTAGCACAGACTGGCTCAAGGAAAAGATTTAAAAATATGAAAAAGTTGCATATTATCACTTTAAAGGGAGAAGAGCTTCTCAAATAAAGGATCGCTCATCACCTGATGCTTCTCATGTCCGTTTCACTAACATCATGTTGAGGTGGGAAGTTGTGGAGTTGTAGCTGGTTTAGGTTTTGAATATAACATTACTCCCCCCTCCCCCTTCCCAGCCACCTCACATGGATTATTGTATCGTCTACTGTATGTGCTGACATGTTGAGGTGTTTTTTCTTGCATCCCATCTCAGCCCCTGTCAGAGCAGAGCAGGGGGGCCTGTTTTCCCCTCTCTCCCCTCCCTTTTGTTATCCTTTCATCAAACACTGTTTACTGTTTGTGTCTTTATGTCTGATCTTGGGAAAAGTTGGACTGAAACGTATCAGGACGCCGGTTCAATGACAGTAAAAACTGATTATCTGTCAATAAGTTATAAATAAACCAGTCCTTTGTTCTGAATTGATCAAAAACACAAAGTCTGCCCAAACTGTCACCTTACAGTAACTTTAGTCCTCAGACTGTTGTGTTTTCAATCTGACTGAGTCAGTAGAGTGTCACTGACTCACCAGGACTTCAAACTAACAGCTAATGAAAGCTGACACCAGGACTGAATCAGTATTCATGAATTTGTCATGTAGCTGACAGAAAGCTGTTGTTTAGGTGATACAGATGCTAAATAAATGGGAGCCAAATTGATGTCACGTGTCTTTGATGAAATTAACTCTGGTGGGTGTTTTTAATGAACGTATGGGATCAGATTCATACAGCAAAGAGGGAAAATGTAAAGCCCCTCCTCTGACTAACTGCTGGTTATTGGAGGATTACCTGTATTGGTAAAAGTAAAAATCATCATAATCTTTCATCACCTGTGACAGAATCTTGTACTTTTTATAACCATGAGTGTCCCCCCTCATTTAGCAAAAGTTTGGCCAAAGAGCTGGGGGTGCCATGAATACACACAGCTGTTAAATCATGTTTAGCTTGAATGTATGGAGGGTTAGGGGCCCTAAAATATTTTTGACAGCATCTTTTAACCTAAAGAGTCAAATATTTGAAACACCAGAATAACCAAAATGCAAACATTTGAAAACGACGGTGTAATTGTTTAATATTCCCACCACTGACCTCTAAGCATCGACCCAGTTCCTGATCCTACAGTTTGACAAACACTTGCCATTTCTGTGTCATAAGAAAATGAGACAACAGCCCCTGTGCACAAGCTAAGAAGGCCCAACCCTCCTTTTAGATCTAATCACTCATTAAATCATATTCTAGGAAAGAGTTTTGATCGTTAAATGAAGACGGACGAGGAAGAACGGACTGCAAAAAACTAAACCGTGGTGGTCATTACAGTTATTTGAGATTTCTGATGCCGATGCTGACCTCACTTCTGATTCTGAATCAAACTACGTACAGTAGTTATGTCAGAGATGTCTCCATCCACCAAGAAGCCCCAGAAGAAGAGAAAACACCCGAGACCCTCCAACAAGATCAGAGGCAGCGGAGTCTGCAGGAATACTTTGACTTTTTCATGGGCTGAGCTGAACCTCAGTGAAGCAGGACCCCCACCCATCTTAAAAAATTCGGCAAATAGGTGGAGTGGTTAGAGCTTCGTTTGTGCTGATTTGGTTTTTGAGATATTAAATATTAATTTATAAGTCATTCTACAGAGGTCATTATCCCAGCAGCTTGCTCTAAAATGAACCGGACTGGTCTATTTTTTTAGTGCTTGGTTTGTGCTGATTTGTGCTGTTAAAAGTTTAATTTGTGCTGCTATGGATTTTGAGATATTTAAGATTAAGATATAGGTCATTCAGGGTTCATTTTGGGGTCATTCAGGGGTCACCCTCCCCCCAGCGCGCTTTAAAATAAACCAGCGATGTCATCTAAGTTTTATTGTACTTTGTAACCTTTAAATATCTCAAAATCCACAGCAGTACAAAGAAAACTTTTAACGGCACAAATCAGCACAATCAAAGCATGAAAAAAGTAGACGAGGTTGGTTCATTTTGGGGCAAACTGCGGGGAGATGATGACGTCATACCCAAAAATAAAACTGGTAATATCTCAAAAACCATAACAGCACAAATGAAACTTTAAACAGCACAAATCAGCACAAACGAAGCACCAACCATCCCACATATTTGCCAAGATTTTTTAAATGGGTGGGGGTCCAGCTTCACGGAGGTGCTGAGCTTCACTTCATCCAAGCAAGAGAAAGTGCACGAGAGAAAGTGCACGAGAGAAGACATGCAAATGAGAGAACAACAAAGAGAGCAAGAGAAGGCGAAAGAGAGAGAAAGACAACTTAGTGTCAGCATGTTGGTTAACGTGTCTGACTATGGTAAGTTTTTCAACAATTTTAAAATATGTTGGTAATGTCACAGACACTGCTGTCGGAGGGAAATGGAGTCCCATCAGGCTGGTGCTGGTCCTGTAGTATCGGATGAACATGAGTACAAGTACACACACATGGTATCGAACCAATACCCGACCTGACGCTGGTGTCAGCGTCAGTGCATCCCGACTACAGGTAGGAGACCAGTGTACAGGAAACTTATGCATGGGTAGAAATTAACTAAAGACCTCAGCTGGGTGTTGAACCTGCAACTGTCTCACTGCCAGGCAGCAGCGCTACCAACTGCACCACAATGCAGCCTCTCAACCATAAGAGCTGTCTGTTTCTAACTCATTCTCTGTTGATGGTGATGCTAAGCTGCTAAGCAAAAACAGGCTAAAGTGAGGAGTGATCTGAGCTGACTGGCTCTCTGACAGCAGCCTTAAATAAAACAAATCTCCTCTTTAAACAAGAGCTGTGAGCAGCTCGACTCACTGTTAGCAGTGCTTTTCTTCAGAATTAAAGGTTGTTAAAAACAAGACTGGTGTTCACTAAACATGTTCACATGGAAGAGCAGAGAGAATATCTCCAAACATCAAAAACACTGGATGGATTTTCAATCAATCAAATCAATCAAAAAAAAAATTTATTTCATTCAGTAAAAAAACAAAACAAAAACTAAAATACACAAAACTGCTAATAAGCATAAAGAATGAAAAGGAACAGAAAGAAGAGGAAAACTCTTATTAATATCTGCCCCTTTAAAAAGAAAATAGTAATATTAAAAAAATAAAAACAAAATAGAATTAAAAAGAAAGGCTTTAAATGAAAATTAGTTTGTTTACTGTCCAAGCCCTTTCGGCAATTAATGTGTAAAAAACAAAAGCTGAATGTTTACCGCGGTTTACCCAGAACTCAAAAATTATCATTTATATATACATACTCATATATATGCATATACATACCCATACATCACACATACATAAATCAAACATAGCCCATTAAAGGTCTAAATCATTTCTTTATAAACTTTAAATATAAAGTCTTTTGTCTTCTTTTTAAACTTTATAATGTTTTGACATTTTTTCATGTCATCACTAATATTGTTCCATAACTGGACTCCTCTTGATGAAACACAATGTAACTTAGCATTAGTTCGTACGGCTGGCTTCATAAACATGTTTGTTCCTCTCAAAACAAAAGTACTCTCCCTGATTTGGAAAAGCTTTTGGATACTGCCCGGTAATTGTTGATTTTTTATTTTGAACATAAACTGAAGTATTTTGAAGTCAACTAGATCTTCAAATTTCAATATGTTTAATTTAATAAATAGAGCATTTGTTGGTTCTGTGTAAGATGATCTAGTAATAATTCTTATGGCCTTTTTTTGAAGAAGAAATATAGAATTGATTGTTGTCCTGTATGTACTCCCCCAGACTTCAACACAATAAGTCATGTATGGGAGAATGAAGGAGCTGTACAAGATGTATAATGATGGCTGGTTTAAGAAATATTTGACTTTGTTAAGTATTGAAATTGATTTTGATATTTTTGAGTTGATATATTTGATATGCTTCTTCCAACTCAGTTTTTCATCAATCAGGACACCAAGGAATTTAATTTCAGCCACTCTTTCAATTTCTATATGATTTATTGTGAGTTTCTTATTGGTGATGGTTGATCTATTGCCAAATATTATGAACTTTGTTTTATTTAAATTCAGTGTTAATTTATTGGAGGCAAACCAATCCTTAAATTTATTAATTTCATTTCCAACTGCATCCAAAAGCTCCTCCAAGTTGTCACCACAACAAATTAAACTTGTGTCGTCAGCAAACAAAATTGTTTTTAACAAACTGGACACCTCACAAATATTATTAATATATAAAATAAACAATAACGGTCCCAAAACTGAACCTTGAGGAACTCCAAACCCTATTTTCATTAATTTAGATTTGACCTGATTTATTTCTACATACTGTTCTCTATCACTCAGATAACTAGCCAACCAGCTCAGGGCCACTCCTCTCACCCCGTACGTTTGGAGTTTACGTAACAATAATTCATGATCAACGGTATCAAAGGCTTTTTTTAAATCCAGAAAAATTCCAATAGCATATTGTTTATTTTCAATTGCAGAAGTTATCTCTTCCACAAATTCCATTATTGCAAGTGATGTGTTTTTATTCTTTCTAAAACCATATTGTTGGCCATATAGAATATTATGTTTAGTAATAAAATTGTCCAATCGGTTGTAAAATATTTTTTCTAATATTTTAGAGAACTGAGGAAGTAAAGAGATTGGTCTATAATTAGAAAACATGTGTTTATCTCCAGCTTTAAATATTGGTATGACCTTTGCCGTTTTCATTTCATTTGGAAAAATTCCTGTTTTCAAGGATTGATTACAAATGAAGGCAAAAGGTCGGACTACACAATCAATGATGTTCTTCACAAATGCCATGTCTATGTTGTTTGTGTCCTTAGAGTATTTGTTCTTAAATCCTTTGACTATATCTATGATTTCTTTCTCATTGGTGCCTTTTAAAAATACTGTATCCATTATTTCCATATTTATTTTATTATAAATTTCTCTGTTTTTCGGAGGTTTAATTTCTCTTACCAATTCTGATCCAGAGTTTACAAAATAATTATTGAACTCATTAGCAATCATAGTCATATTATCTATGGACTCATTTTCTTTCAGGAAGTAAGAGGGAAAGTTGGATCTCTCTTCTCTATTTCTGATGATTTTGTTAATTATTTTCCATGTATTCTTTATGTTGGTTTTATTGTTGTTTAGTAACTTAGTATAATAATCTTTTTTGCTTTTTCTTATAATTTTGATTAATTTATTTTTATATAACTTGTACTTGAGTTCTGCTTTGGTGGTTTTTTCCTTTAAGAAATCTTTATAGAGCACCTTTTTCTTTTTACAAGCATTTATAATACCCTTTGTAATCCAAGGTTTTTTGTCAGCATTCGTGATTATTTTCTTTGTCACTAGAGGGCAGTGTTTTTCATAAAGAACTGTTATTGCCGTTATAAAAGTTTGATAGGCTACATCAACGTCTTCCACATAGACCTTACTCCAATCGTAGCTCTCTAGATCATTTCTGAGAGCCTGGATTGCTCCTTCATTTATTTGTCTGACGGTTTTGTACTTAGGGAGGTCTGTTTTATCTTCCATTGTTTTATGAACGATTACAAATACAGGCAGATGGTCACTAGAATCATTTATGATTAACCCACAACTTATTTCCTTATCAACTACATTTGTAAAAATATTATCTATCAATGTTTCCCTGTTAATTGTTATCCTGGTTGGTCGTGTAATTGTTGGATACAAACTTATACTATACATTGAGTTAATAAAATCATCAATGGTCTTAAGTTCCCAAGGATTTAACAAATCAATATTAAAATCCCCACAAAGAAAAAACATTTTCTTGTCAGTTATTTTGCTAAACATCCCCACTATCGTGTCTCTAAATGTATCAATGCATGTACCAGGAGCTCTGTAGACGCAGCTTATAAGTAGATCTTTACAATTGTCAATTTCAATTTTTACTGTAACACACTCCATTATACCTTCAACTACTAATGACAAATCCTCAACCTTCTTACTTTTGTACATATTATCAATGTATAAGGCTACTCCACCTCCCTGTTTGTGTGATCGATGAGTAAAGAACATCTCATAACCAGCTATGTCAACAGAGGACGCTTTCTCCTGGTTCAACCAGGTCTCAGAAATGGCTATGACTGTGACTCTGGTTTTTAACTCCTTTAAGCATTGTTCTATTTTAGACTTATTAGCTAACAAACTTCTACTGTTAAAGTGTATAATAGATAGTGCCCCCACTGTTTCAATATTTGTGTTAAATGACTCTTCTGTATAGTAGTCACAATTATCTTGTATATCATTAAAGAAGTGATTGTCAGGGTCTACATTGTTTCCGATCTCATGATCTTTATAGTCAGTAAAGTTGTATGTTTCCAACCTTAAGTGTAAATGATCATAACTGGAGGGTCTTTGTACTTCACAGCTGTTAATTTGGGCTTCTTCTCTAGTTTTGTAATGTAACATTTATTGTTTTCATGTATGGCACCATGTCATTGTCGTCACTGATCTCCTTTGTACTTGTCCAGTTCTGAAATGTCTTTAATAAGAAGTATCTTCGCCTGCTCAGGCGATCCATTCAGTTTCAGAAATATTTTACAGTTATTTGACCATGTTGATTGTATCTTGCCTTGTTTCTTCAGAATCCGTGCCTGTCTTGCAATTTCAGCATTCTTCCGAGTCAAATGTTCATTTAGGAATACATTTGTACCTCTTAATTTTTTACCTTGCTTGAGCACTGACAATTTTTGTTTCCTGCTTATGAATCTGATGACTATGGCCGGCTTCATATTTTTGTCTCTCTTTGGTAAGGGGTGACAAGCTTCAATGTCTTGGCTCCTAACATTTATCCCTCTGCTGTTAAGAAAGTTGACCACCTGCTGCTCAGAAGAGTCCAGATCTTGTTCAGTTGGAACTTCATCAGGATTAACAGCTCTAGCATAAGACCGAGGCTTAATTTCCAGACCACTGACAATTATGTCATTTATCCGTTGATATTGCTCTAAGTTATCCACTCGGGCTTCCAAAAATGAAATTTTTTTGTCCTGTTCTGTAGTCAGACTTTTCAGTTCTTTGATTTCATCCATTAGGTTCATGATTAGTTTTTGTTGCTTTGATATGTTTGTCACTTCATCTGTTAGAAAACTCAGAGACTTTTTAATGTCCTCTAATTCTTCTTCATTTATTAAGACTTGTTTCTTAGGCCCCATTTTTACCAGATAATAGGTATGCAAACTGAGTCCAGAATCCCACTGGTAGGCCTACCTTGCACTTGCTTGCTGGTTAATAGTACAACACCTGATGTCTGGGCCGAATAGCTGACGTTGAGTTTGAAGTGTAAGCCAGGCCTGCTGTCTGGCAATGAAGGCTGGCTTGGGCGTGGCAG
>SSNR01000119.1:371075-391242 GCA_006937965.1 Callopanchax toddi
TGGGCCTGGTGGCTGGTCCTGGTTGCTGGGCTGAAGGCTGGGCCTGGTGGCTGGGCCTGGTGGCTGGGCCTAGTGGCTGGGCTGAAGGCTGGTCCTGGTTGCTGGGCTGAAGGCTGGTCCGGATGGTTTGGCCCGGTGGCTGGTGCTAAAGGCTAGGTCGGGCGTGGCAGCTCAGCTGGTGTTTTATTTATTTTTTATTTTATTTATTATTTTATTACAGTTCTCAGATTTAAATGTTCATTAAGTTTAGAATTTAACCACTGGCTGCTACAGCTAATCAACCTCAGCAAATACAAAATCACTCAGTCTGTTTTACAAATATTGAGTTACAAATAAAATAAGTAAAGATGTTGCTTTGTTGATGAGATTTCACACAGTAAGTCTGACCAAAACTTCTCAAGAAATTAGTTAAAAAGTTCAATATTTGTGTAATGAATTTATCACTAAAGGAGTGACAAAAATGTGAAACTTATTTGGTGTGATGTCCCTATGAGACACCATCCTGTCTCAATGATTTTAGTTTTAAACCGGCATGAACAAGATTCAGTCAATAAAAAGTATCTAAAGTTCTCCAGATATGATATTATTTATAGTGTTTCATTTGCTCTGATCTCCTAAAAAGACAGAAAACAAATCATTTTGCTTCACATAACCTGACAGACAGTACTGAGGGAAAACAAAATGCTCTTAATCCTAAAACACTAAACTAAGCATCGCGGCTCCTCGTGGCTCCACTGTAAAAACAACCACTGACAAACACAAAGTTCCATACACCAGAGTAAACACATTCCTTTCAAATCTGCTCATTTGAAGGTTTTATTAAAACAACAAATAAATCAGCAATTGGATTTCTCCAAAGAATTGAGTCTTCCACATTTCAAACACCACGGAGGCTAATTATAGCCTTAAGTCAGATGCTTTGATGCATTTTCCCTCAGCAGGAATCCCTTGCTTTTCTTTTCCTGGAAGTGCTTTTCTGTCAGTCCTGAGGTAAACTGCCTGATGGCACACATCAGGGCTCTGATCACCCTGAGCAGTGTGTGTGTGTGTGTGTGTGTGTGTGTGTGTGTGTGTGTGTGTGTGTGTGTGTGTGTGTGTGTGTATGATGCAAAAACAGAGTGAGTTGACCACATCCCAGGCTGGCTGAACTGTGACATGGAACGAGAAGCAACACGACCACAGCCTTCATCGTATGCAGATTCTGGACTTTGAAGTTCTGGAAAAGCAGCCGCAGCTGCAGCTCTCTCTTGGCACGTTGCAGAAAATGAAAAAAAAGAAGAAAAAGCCCTCCTGGTGAAGAGTTGTGGACTTTCTGTGGTGAGCTGCTCCATGTCAGGCCTTCTAGCGTGTGTGCAGCCCAAGATCAACAGCACAGGACGAGGAGAGGACCCACCGTGTGTCTGCAGACCGCTGCTGCTGGGTCCGTCACACACAGCTGCTGGAACATCAACCAGACAACGATTTGTCCTGAAGATGGAGAGACAAGGCTGGATTCTTAACCCTTTAGAGGCCAAGTGACCATATTTGATCTCTTGCTTTAGGTTTTGATTTGCTGCCTGAAATTAATAAAAGAAAACAAAGAGGGGAAAATGTCATTTCAGTTGTCCCCAGTAACACTTAAAGGTTACATTTCTAAGTATTTCAGTGATGGGTTCGTATTTTTCTCTGGTGAGAGTCTAACTAAGCTTTAGATGTTTTGAGGTGTGTGCATGTTTGAGACCTTCTGTGAGTTCTGATGTTAATGTGAAGGAAGGATTGTCTAATTCTTTATTTATTTGACCTAAAAATCAGATTCAGCTTCATTGGCCAAGATTGTTGCACAAACAAGGAATCTGACTTTGGTTTGAGAGCTCACAGCGCACAGACATTCAGTATGAATATACAATAAATAGAGGGACAACAACATGTAGAGGTAATAATTTACATACAATATAAAGAAAAACCAGAAGGGAGGTTCAAGTAGTGCAAATAACTTTTTAACAATGTTGGAACTTTTTGAAAACCTTTTTCTTCCTTTTTTATTTTCAGTGTTGTTGGGACTATTAAACAAATATTATACTGTTTATTTGTTTACATTATAATATAATGTAATTATTTATTTTACAATTTTATTAACATTTGTATTTTTTGCCTTTTTCAAACCTTGTTACTAACTTTTTCTCAGAAATACTTGGAAATGTAAAGTTTCAACCATTTTTCAGTTTTTTTAAATTTAATACATTTTTATAACTATTTTTAAAAAAACTGTACTTTTAAAAACGTTTTAAAACCTGTTTTTTACATTTCAAACTCTTTTAAAAGGGGGTGAGGTTAAAATCTAATGCTTATCCTTTTTGGAGTGACTTTATGTTTTTAAGGATAAAAATGTTTTGTTTTCGTGTAGCGGAAGCGTGCTGGGCCCATAACCTGTTAGCAGAGTTCCTGTCTACCGTGTTTGGCACTACAATTTTAGTGAAGGAAAATGGGACATCAGACGTACTCATCTTTCTGATGGATGACTCAATCACAGCACTTCTCTGGTAAGCAGCGAGCTCATTCCATACTGAGAGATAGTGAGTGGGTTGGGTCTTTTACCGTCACTTTTATTATGACGTAATCCTCATTCACAAATACAAACACCTGTGAACACTTGGTTCAACAGTTTTCTTTGTAAAAAATGTCTGAATAAATAAATCTGAGCTCTTTTTGTAAAGTTTCAGGTTCCGGCTGAAAATGGACATTTAAAGCACACAGAGGATGAGATCAGGTGACTCGCCCTGTGGAGGGTGGAGGTGTTTACTCTGGGTGCTGCTGTTTCCTCCTGGATGCCTGTCTTCAGGCCTACACCCCACACAGGCATCCAGAAGTGTGAATGTCGCCTGGAGGAGGGGGTGGGGGGGGGCAATCTGAGGCCAGAAAGGTTTTCTCTAAAAAGTGACGCAGCTCCATCGCTCTCCCCTCCTATTAAAGTCAAGCCGAGGTGACATATGACATCCAGACATGAGGGGATAATAGTTTTCGCTGATGCTCCCTGACGATGCCTCGTCCAGGCTCCGCATCCACGCCGACTCATGTGTTTCCCATCAGGGAAGTCTGTGGTTACCTTCCTGATTTCGCTGGACTGGAAAAACATAGCTAATATGGCGCGATCTGGAAAAAGCTTTGATGCAGAGACTTTACAAATAAACCTCCGAATGCCATCTGGTTTGCATTCATCTCCTAATTCATTTCCTATAAATGTCTGCTGAGCGCTGCGCTGAGCCAACGTGTGCGTAACCCGACTTGGAAAACAGAAGGCCGTTGGAGAGCAGTTTGTGGCGAAGTGTGATTATTCTGACGGGTCTGTTTTTTCTCCTTCCTGCGTGATAGATGAGTCCGGGGGGGCTTTCCAAAGCAAGCAAACAGGAAAACATACAAACAGCTCACCTTACAGCGCCGGGCAAAGAAAGTTCCACTCAGAGAGCAATTAAAAAGTAATGATGGTCGGCTTGGTGATGACTCATCAGCTGACAGACTTTCCCCCATTAGGTTGGATATTAGGTTACAGAGAAGTTGACAGACAGCAGGCGTCCAGCGGTGGAGGACATGGAAGTGAGCTTTTCCAAAAGCAGCAGACTTTCCTACATCGGTTTCCAGTGCAGTGAAGATGTAACCTGCCCTCTCTGTGAGGCTCTGCGGCGACGGCGGGGAGTTCGCCACCAGCAGCTGCCTGCGTGGGTGTCAGCTTTACAAAACAGCTTTTTTATCTTCCTCTGTTTACGCTCTGAGTCATCTGTGCAACAAATACCAAGGAACATACATGTCAGAAGTTCATTTCACGGGTTTCTGCAACCGATTTTCCACTCACTTGACCTTTTCCCTGACAAAGTGTTAAAAACCTGCAGCTGCAGGAAAACGAGCAGGAAGTGAGCTTGGGTGTTGGGAGTTTCATTTTCTGCTCACTAATGTTCTGACAAAAACATGTCAGGAGGTTAATTCAGGGTGTGAGGATGAAAAGGCCGTTAGGTCTGAGTGTTCGTCTAAACAAACCCAACAGAACGACGCTCTGCAGCTGCTTCCAGGTACAGGGCACGAAAAGACTCTCTCTGATGTTTTTAGCACCGTGTTGTGTTGGACAGTGACTTTCCACTGCAACTAAGTACTAAACAAACAACTAGTCCGTCCCTCTTTGGTCTCAGAATGCAGTTTATGGTGAAACCGAGGATTTACCTCCAGCAGGCTGAGAGGAGGAGAGGCGATAATCACAGATTGAAATGTAAATGTGAGGCAGCGAGCTGAAGTACCAGAGCTGTCCAGTGAGCACAGTGGAGACATAAATTACAATCTGTCCAACAAATTTTTCTCATCTGACATTATGTAAATGAAAGTATAAGAGACTGGAGCAGAAATCGATGCAGGAGGCGGCGAGTGAGGGTGGATGAAAGAGAGGCTCAAATATTCCAAACTCAGGCTGATAATTTGATATTCAATCCATAAAGGTCCCTGCTTGTTAACAGGAGACAGTCTGCGTTATATAAAGTTAACATTTACAGAGGGAGAGTGGTGTTTAGGTAGGCGTTTGATTCTCGAGGGCCTTCGTGCTCGCTCTACGGGACTTTTAAGGTTGATTTTGATTGACTGTGCACTGGTTTGGTCAAGTTTGGAAGTGTTAGGGTTAGAAAAAAAAGAAATGAATTCTAACAATAAAAGTTTGTAGAATGATGTGATATTGTCACAAAGGCTGCAGTTTCAGGGGTTTCCTATTTTTGGTGACAGTTTATTTTGTGTCATTCTGAAAACTTTTGGCCACGACTCTGGATTTAGTAAAACCTACTTAAAATACCAGATCAGATGTGTTGAAGTGGTTTTGATCCTGAACAGGTGATGTCTCACCTGTTGTTGATGACTCTAAACAAACCTCAGTGATTTTCTACGTCAGTGCTGGTCCAATCAAGTCACAAATAAAATGAAATGAAGTTTTTCATAGTGTCTTTGTGTCTAAGTTTTTAGTTGTGATCTCTTTTTTTACTCATCTGTTTTTCACTTTCCTGCAGAGAAGGACCGTCAGCCTGTGACTGTCACCATGTCAGACAGTGAAATACAGATGGAGGAGATAGTCAGTGTTGAGGATACCATTGAAGAACGGAGGAGCAGCTGCTTCAGGACCAGAATCTTATGATCCTATTGAGTTTGTGGGCATCATCCTTCAGATGGTTGAAGGATTTCATCTGTGGATCATATCCATTCTCACTGGTGGAAAACATTTGGAGTTAATTATTCAAACGGAAAACAACTGGACATCTTTGTGATTTTTGAAGACATTTTGTTTCTCATCCATGAAGATTTTTCCATTCACAACTAGAAGGGGCAGAATTCCAGCTTCCAAGCAGCCATTACTGGGATACGTTTAGAACCTTCTGGTTTAGAAATGAGGAAGCTGCTGGAATTAGAAGTAAAATGTCTTCAACATAATTCATCACTGTTTCCTCAAAATCAAGAAAAACATACATCAGCACCTCCTGTATGTTTGATTCTAGTAATCTCTGCTGAATTTGAATGAAGTTTTTTATTAGCTGGTTGTAATACACCTGATGAGATGAGCCTCACGTCGCTGTGGAGGAGTCTGGGTCCTCTCTTCTTTACAGAGTTGTTTTAATTCAGTCACATTGGAGGATTTTCAACATGAACAACCTGTTTGAGGTGAAAGGTCAGACGTTCTCCCTCAGGATTTCCTGGTAGTCAGCAGAATTCATGGTTCCATTAGTTCCAGCCAGTGGTCCAGGTGCTGAAGACCAGACCATCACACTACCACCACCATGCTGACTGTTGATGATGATGCAGAGTACACAGAGTTATTACAGTGTTAGTTTGACTCCTGATGGAACAGGACACACACCTTCTAAAGTTTCACATTTGTCTTTTAGCCTCCTTCATGTTGTCAGAGAGGTTCTGTTGAAGTGATTTCTTCATTTTACAGGTCTAGTAGTGATCAGGTCTGGTAGTGATCAGGTCTGACAGTGATCAGGTCTAGTAGTGATCAGGTCTAGTAGTGATCAGGTCTAGTAGTGATCAGGTCTGGTAGTGATCAGGTCTAGTAGTGATCAGGTCTAGTAGTGATCAGGTCTAGTAGTGATCAGGTCTGGTAGTGATCAGGTCTAGTAGTGATCAGGTCTAGTAGTGATCAGGTCTAGTAGTGATCAGGTCTAGTAGTGATCAGGTCTGGTAGTGATCAGGTCTAGTAGTGATCAGGTCTGGTAGTGATCAGGTCTGGTAGTGATCAGGTCTAGTAGTGATCAGGTCTAGTAGTGATCAGGTCTAGTAGAGATCAGGTCTGGTAGAGATCAGGTCTGGTAGTGATCAGGTCTAGTAGAGATCAGGTCTGGTAGAGATCAGTTCTAGTAGTGATCAGGTCTGGTAGTGATCAGGTCTAGTAGTAATCAGGTCTGGTAGTGATCAGGTCTGGTAGTGATCAGGTCTAGTAGAGATCAGTTCTAGTAGTGATCAGGTCTGGTAGTGATCAGGTCTAGTAGTAATCAGGTCTGGTAGTGATCAGGTCTAGTAGAGATCAGTTCTAGTAGTGATCAGGTCTAGTAGAGATCAGGTCTAGTAGAGATCAGGTCTGGTAGTGATCAGGTCTAGTAGTAATCAGGCCTGACAGTGATCAGGTCTGGTAGTGATCAGGTCTAGTAGAGATCAGGTCTGGTAGTAATCAGGTCTAGTAGTGATCAGGTCTGGTAGTGATCAGGTCTAGTAGTGATCAGGTCTGGTAGTGATCAGGTCTAGTAGTAATCAGGCCTGACAGTGATCAGGTCTAGTAGTGATCAGGCCTGACAGTGATCAGGTCTAGTAGAGATCAGGCCTGACAGTGATCAGGTCTAGTAGAGATCAGGTCTGGTAGTGATCAGGTCTAGTAGTGATCAGGTCTGGTAGTGATCAGGTCTAGTAGTGATCAGGTCTGGTAGTGATCAGGTCTAGTAGTGATCAGGTCTGGTAGTGATCAGGTCTAGTAGAGATCAGGCCTGACAGTGATCAGGTCTAGTAGAGATCAGGTCTAGTAGTGATCAGGTCTAGTAGTGATCAGGTCTAGTAGTGATCAGGTCTAGTAGTAATCAGTTCAGCACTAAAAATAGAAAAAATGGATCCAACTTTGACAAATTGCTACCATTTTGTAAGAAATCATTTAAATATTTGTATTCAAAGTTAATAATTAGGTTTGTTTTAATTACACACACACACACACACACACACACACACACACACACACACACACACACACACACACACACCTCCAACTGTAAAAGGATTGAACACCTGCTGAGTTCAGCCGCCTCGAGGCGTCAGCCGTTCATTCCTTATACCAGGTCCTTTTATCCACTTGTGAACAATTAAAAGGTTTAAAGGTAAAAATGAGAGCGATGTCTGTGAACGTGGACTAAACATTAAAACAAATCCTGTTTCTGTTCTAAAATAACATCAAAGAGAGCTCGTGTTTGACAGTTTTATCTCTTTCCTCCTCTGTTTGAACCGGAGCGGCCTTGACAGGAGGCGGGAGGTTAATCGGGGTGGACCGGTCTGCACCCAGCCCAGTTCCCCATCTGTAAACAATAGGGGTGTGGATTAGTTTGGAAACAATGTGTTTATTTAAAAGCCCACTTCCTGCATGGACTCAGCAAGTCTCCCATTAATTTTATTGGCGGCGGCTCCAGTTCTGAAAATCATTGTTTAGGAGGAGGAACACAAAACACAGAAGGCAACAAAAAAAGGAACGGTCTGCATCTGGGCTCGGTTCCTGTGTGATAGGACGGCAGCATTAATAGAACTGGTTCTAGCTGTTTGTGTTTTTTAATCATCTGCAGAGATCTTAGCTTAGGAGGGAAACAAAAAAACCGAGGAAACATTTCCCTGTTTTTGTTGAGTCTGCTGCTGCTTCTCGTTCTACGTGTACAGATGTGTTTCATGAAAAAGAACACACACACACAAAAATCCAAACAAATGTTCTGCTTAGCCTGAACCGCCATCAGCAGTCTGTAGAATCTGCCTGCAGGGACTGATTCAGCTGAGCGCCCAGGAGCAACTCCCACCAACCCCAAATGCCCCAAAGCCACATCCTGTCCAAAAGGAAAAGACTTGCACTTTCTCCTCAGGAAGAACACGTGCATTAATGTGATCTCAATTATCCACAGAGCGGCTCTGCAGCAGGACTAACGCCTCGCCGCCTCGTACGGCGGCGTCCTGATCCGACAGCTGGGGTGGGAAGTTGTGAGGCCTTCAGAGGGAGAAACAAACACAACTCCTGCCTCGCCGTCACGCCAAACCAATTCTGCAACACTGAACAGCCTCGGTGGAGTTTTGGAGTTCATCTGTGAGACTGACAGACGTGAGGGGGATGAAAAGGCTTTGAGAATAAGCAGTGCAACCTTAGAACATCCAGACACGTGCACGCAGGCCGGAGAGTAACAGGTAAACTCGAGGGAGGGTGATTAAGCCCTAGTTAGGCATGTAAATCCCACCCTTTACAGGCAATGCATTTCAGTAGATCCCTGTCAATTTCCTGCAGCAGTGCTTGGGCGGATTTACATGAATACACTCTATCAGCAGTGCTTAGCCTCCTGTGTTAAACATTTACTCACTTCTGAGTGAGGTAGAGACATTTGGGGTGTTTTTTTGTCTTTCTCAGAGAGAGAATGGTTTTATTTACAAGCCATCCGCTCCTTTGGAAAATTGACTCCTCAGTTTTGTCTGCAGGCCAGGCACAAGGAGGTTAACGCCTGCTTCCGATAAGCTGGCAGAACCTATCAGCCCCAGCTAAGAGATAGTGCTCTGTATTTCTGTCATGCTTTTATCGTCAGCTGGGGTGAAACTAAACCGGTGCTAAGCGAGAGTAGAGGGACCATTTCCCTGGATTACAGGCGTCAACTTTAATTTCAAAGACCAATGGTGTATCCGGGGAAGGTGCAGGCTTTGCTTACCACAGATTGGCAGCGGGGACCTGATAAGACCCCAGCAGCGTTGTTCGCATTCACCAGCGGGGGCCTATTGATGTCCAGACCGCTGGTTCATTTCATAAAATACAAGGCAAATGCTGTTAGAGCAGCGGTGTGGCTCTGCGTTCACCAAGACACCCTGCATCCTGTGCCAAGGTGTCCCTGCTCTGTGTGGACCAGAAGCATCACAGGGAGGCAAGTGCTGGTCAGGAGAAACAGGAAGTAGTCCTCTGATCGGAGCAGTAGTCAGATCAGGGGGACGCTGCTGCTGAACGGTGACAAACTAGGAGCTCATTTGGGGGCAATTAAAACAAAGAGGTAAAGCGTGGTTTGTAAACCTTTACAACTCTGCCTGGGACTGTTTAGTTTATGGTGTTGATGCTGCAGCAGCAGGATAGTAATTCAGACAATCAGCTGAAACAAACTAAACAGGTTGTTTTTTAATAAACAGAACTTAAAATACAATGACTACATTCCAGCTAAACAGTCTCAGGTTAAATGATAAAGGTTTACAAACAGGAAATAAAGTGTTCTGACACATCATGATGTGATGAGCAAGGGTTGTTGAAATACCCAGAATGTCCTTCCTGTAGATAAATAAATGAAAGAGTGTCACTTCAAAAATATCATAATATCCCTTTAAGGAGGGACGCCACAGTTTCAGGTTTTTAGTTGCTAGCAGCTCTAAAGGAAACATGCTTTTTACTTAGAAAACAACAGAGTCAGGTCAGCACTTTATCGTGGATAATCAGATGAAAAGCTTTGAGATTAAAGTTGAAATGTTAGAAATAAAAGGTACTGGCCAGAGGATTATTTCCTGTTAATGACATGTGTAAAAGTATTAAAGTGATAATATGCAGTTTTTCTTGTTTTGGGCTCCCTCTGGTGTCCGTTTTAAATCACTGCATTATACAAGTTAGCATATTGTTTCAGCTTCTAAACGCCTAAATCTACCTGTTGAAATGTCTCCTCAGCCTTCATAGCTTTCTACAGGAGTGGTTATTTACTCCTTCAAAGAAATCAGCTGTGTTCAAGCAGGGAGAGATGGAAAAAATCAGGAATCATGAGCTAAAAACACTCCAGCGCTAGCATAACAGCTAGCCACTTTGGGTTAGCCTAACCCTCGTGAGACACGTGACTTCCTGGGTACCGTGACGGAGAGATCTTGCAATCGTGGTATTCTGGATCTAATCACCAGATGGGGCTAAGTGACTTTTCATTAACTCTGTAAAGGGTCAGATTAGCACAGACTGGCTCAAGGAGAAGATTTAAAAATATGAAAAAGTTGCATATTATCACTTTAAAAGCTCCACTGAAAAAATATATTTATATTTCCATGACAGGATATAAAAAAGACAATGTTTTTGAACGGTGGTGTAAAAAAATGAAATACTGTTTCTGGTCTTAGCCACTCAGTGGGACTCGTCTATATGAAGAAAACAGGAAACTATAGAATCCTTTCTGCTGGTTTTTAAACGGTGGCAGACGACAGCGTTTCATCAGTTAGATGTAGCATCTGAAACCTGCTAGTCTGTCCGAGTTTTCTCCACTGGAATTCAATTCAGATGAGGTTAATTGTCAGATAGACAGAGAGTTGCTGTCAGTTTAATCTACATGTTCCAGCATGAGTTTGACTACAACGACCTGTAAGCTGATCAGAATGCTGATGGCAGAGCTAACGTTGAGGATATTGAACAGAACCTAAACAGTCAGTTTACTTTTATAAAATTTGATATTGATTTGGTTTGTTTTCAAAGATAACAGAGGTAAAACTAGAGCCACACTATGAAATAGTTCTGCACTGAGCAGGTGTTTGGCAGCAGCGTACAATACGTAGGTATGCTAATCTGAGAGAACATCGGTACAAGTTAGCACTCTATGATTGAATAATCTACAGAAAAATTTACAAAACTGTAACTATGTGCTGCCATTTCTACCACTGCATGTTCACATGGATATTACCCCCCCCCAAAAAAAACTGATAGCTTAGCCAAATGACTAGCAAGTTAGCGCACTCAGAGCTAACCATGGTTAGCCATGCAGCCACCAGTCAGCGCTGTGTGCTAACTTGGCTGCTGTTTTTGGTATTAGTCGTTGAGGAAGTCTTCAGGAGGATATGTTGTTGTAATCTGTAGATTATCTTTAGATTCATCGTTTTAGATTGGTGACAGTTGGTTGACATCAGGGAACCCCCGGTGCTGGTGTAGGTACCAGACGTTCTCGGGCTGACAGATCTGCTCGGGGGCCTTCCGATTACTTCACACTAGATGACTGGCTGAACGTACGACTAACGAATGTTACGTTACCACGTTCGTAAAAGTTACATTAGCACGTTGATGCTGAAGATTTTGATTTGTCCGGACAATTTCGTAGTTGTAGACCTTCTTATTGGAGGAAGGACTACAACTTATTTTTGAATGAATCTTTATTTACATCAGAACTAATGAAATAAACAGAATAATTCTACATTTATACAAACGGTCAGGCCTGCTAAATGTGTAAATACATTTGAAACATTCACATAGAAGAACTGTTCTCATTTGGCACAGTCTGATGTTGATTTGATGTGGTTTCACATTCTGTCCAAAACAAAGACAATATCATTAACAAATTATAGTAATAGAGAAAACATAGGTGATAAGAAACATGTGTTTAATAACAAACCTGCTAAACTCTTTCCAAAACATGTAGAAGAACAGTATCAAAAGAGATGTGGAATGTATTTTGTCCAAGTGGCTTTGCCGTAGTTTGACGTTGTCAGCAGGAGCAGGACCCCGAAGCCAGTCTGGTACCTACACCGTGTCATCAAGTGACATATTCAGAACACAGTCCTTCTAAAAGAGGTTTGATTTTTCTCTTTCTTCCTGTCAGGTTCTCTTTCTCAGACTTGACAATTTACATTTACTTCTTCAACATTTGAACTTTGAAAAAACATTTTGTTGGGAGGTTCTAATCAAAATTTTATTCTGTCCAATATAAAGATTACACACTTCAGACTATACACCCTATGAGTCCTTTAATTTATTAGAACAAATACATGTGAGTGTCTGTAGAGGATCACAGAGCAGGGAGACAGTTGTTTGGTTACTCCTATAAACAGATGTCTTAGTTTCACCAGTCTGTTTTATAAAGGCTGTTTTAAACAACAGTTGTTGCTTGTGAACGCTCTTTAGGAACCTCCAATCAGAGACACAGTTCAACACAGAACCAGGAAGTAGAAACACCAGCTAGTTCTGACACTGTTTATGAACGTCAATTCCAACATATATAAAACAAACTGAAGTTATTCCACTTCCTCTCTGATGGAATATCAGAGAAACTAACGGAGGTTTTAAACATGTTTTCATTGGTTGTTGGCGTTCTTGAGCCCGCTTCCAGCTCCTGATGAAAAGGATTCTGTCCTCAGGCCCAGCGAGGAGTTGGTGTCATATTTCAACATGGCTGACATAAAGTCATAGGTTAAAGTTTGACTCAGAGATGGCAGCGCTCACCAGATCACTCGCTCAGACTGAAATGTCTCCCTCTGATTTTCACCAAATTTATGAAATGCATAATCACATTCACAACATGAGGAACCTCTTATTTTAGCATCAGCGGGTGTTATTAGAAAAGCATCTCAAATGATAACTCACGAGGGAACAAATATCATTTACAAACCACTAATGTCTTGCAAACATGGGTGTAGCCTCCGGTGCCGGCTGACGCCTTCCCACCGCGCTGCTCGCCTCTCGACGGGGACGTGCAGTGGGACGCCTCCAGAACCAAACAGAATAAACAGGGAGACCTCTTTCCCTCAGCTCGGCCCGTAACACATTAATTCTTAAAAGTCTCCCCATTTATACCTGTCATTACCACGGCCATCTAATGGTTTTTAGGTGTGTTTGTTGCAAAAATTCAAATGAGACACTAAAAAATGTACATATTCTCTGCAGAGATGGATTAGGTTTGGATTATTAATAATTAATCAGGCGTTATTATTATTACACTTTGCATCCTGCGCGTGGATCAAACTCACCTCACCGCTGGACTGCTAATAATGAGTCATCAATAAAACATTCTCATAATGTCAGAGACACTTGTGTAGACGCACGGTCTAATTTCACCCAGCCTGGCTCGGTCATTAGTTCACCACGGCGTGAACGCACCTCCGTGCAACAACCAGAGAGGAGGTTACAGAGGTGGCCTGATGTGGCCTGACAGTCGGTGCATCAAGCTGCTCCTTCATTAATGTTAATCACCTTATTGTGAATAACCAAATCAGTGCACCTATATGCAAATACCCTAAAACATTTTACTTTTTAATGCAAGATGTGTTTTCCTTTCCAGCACTTTCATTTGCATAGAAAGTGTCACGTTTCTTTAATCTCAGACCGGCCTGGATGAGCACTCGAAGCCACGTGCAGAAAAAAAAGAATACAGTTGGAAGATGAATAAAATGATTTCACAACTCCCTGAGAAAGTTTCCCGTCTTCTAATCGGAAATCATGCAGGTTTTTGGACTCGAAAGCCTCCAAAATGTAGCGAGCTGTAATGAGAAACTAAGAAAAGCAGCAACCAGAGGGGGAGCGGCGCCTTTTATTGCCGCCCAGACATAATAACTTAATGCAAATTGTAACTAGTTAAGCACAGCAAAATAATATGATACCATTGTCAGCGGCAGATTGCTATTATAATGTTAGCTTGTGCAAATAATCACATTTTGAAGCTGATACAATTACATTATTTGTTCTGGTTGTATCATACACCAATAAAAGCAAACATCATATTAGGATTCATGGCACTTTTCGCATTGCGTTATCAATATGTGGAAATAATTGTCTGCTGAGAGATTAAATTACATTATTGTGTATCTTTTTCATGCCTAATAAATAATGATGGATGGCTCTTATTTTCATCACCACCTGCAACCGTTTTGTCTTCTTCCCCCTGCAAGTTAAAAATGAGAGCGCGAATAAAGAAATAAAAGGGGAGAGAGTGAAGAACCTGGAGCAAGGCGACGCCGGAGGAGAAGTTTCAGCTCCTGATCAGGAAGGAAAAGTGGAATAAACGAGAGAGAGAAGTCAGCCTGCTGCTGTTTGTTCACAGAAACGTCTAAAGACGAGCGAGCAGCGAAAGAACGACAGAGGAACAGAAAATGTGTGCGTCTGAAACTTTAGCATCAAACTACAAAAATCCACAAGCTCATTTATGCACAACAAATAGGGAATTAAGTTCAGTTTGATTAGGAAACGTGGACTAAAGAGCTCTTCTCTATATAATCAGTCAGAATATTAGTTTAGTCAAACTTTTATATTTCACTAATATCTGTTTATACGCCTCGACTCTGACTCAAACTTCCTGCTGTTTTTATTTAGTTTTGGCTCCATCTTCATCCTATTTGTTTACCTTCTTTTATTCTGCGTCTTGAGTCACAGGAAGACGAATCTATCGTTTATTTAAACGTGATTTATTTTATTTTTAGAATAATCTAAATCAGAGCATCATAAATGACTAAATAATATATTTACATAAAATGTCTGAGTTGTTCTTTGAGCAGAGATGAAGAATTTGTTTTTAAAAATTCTAAAAACCATTAAATAATAATAAAGACCTGAAGTGTTGATTCTATTCTTATTTATGTGACTGCTGGTATTTATTTCATTCATTGTGTTTTACTTCCTTTTTTCTTGTCCTGTGTTTTAAAGTGGTTTTCTAAATGAAGGACCTGGATTGGATCAACTGAACAGCTTTTGGAGGAAACGTGTTTAAAATAGAACGTTTTCATTCTAATCTATTATATTTTAGAGGTCAAATGTTTTCTGATTTAGTTTTTATCCGTTTTTATGTTTATTCATCATTTTATGCATTGTTAACTGATCTCACTGAGATGATTTTATACTTATTGACCCTGAAATGAGACGCCCAGCCCCAGAAAGGAGCCTGAACATCACCACCTTTCTCCTCCATCACACAGCGCTCACATGACAGCAGCTTCTGCCTGTTTCCGTAGGAGCCTGAGAGCAGCGAAGCCTTTAACATGTAATTTTTTTGCGTCCTGACGAACGTCAGAGATAAAGCAGCTGCAGTCAGCTGTGCAGCCTCCTGATCCACCTCCTCTCTTCCCTCCTAATTCCAGTCACTTCATTTGCACTTTAAGAGATAAGAGCATTGATTGGCCACTCGGGAGCCTTCGTGTTGGACTGTTTGTCCTCAGGCCACCGATCCTGGCTGTCAATAGCTGCTGTAGTGTTTGATGGGATTGTTCTGTTGTGCCTCCTCCTCCCAGTTAGTCGCATCAGAGGGAGACATTTCTCAATAACTTCATAACTTCTTAAGTAATGGCTTGTGCACAGCTAGATGTATGAGGTGGTAAAAATTTACATTTTAATGAAATATTTGAATAAGCACTTGAAATTCACTCTAGCGGGTCTCCTGGTTCTAAAACCAACATTTCATGTTTGTGTTTTGAATGGCAGCATCACAGAAATTAGCATCCCAGTCGCACAGATCAGGAGGGGGAAGTCAGGGTCCCTCATCACTGCAGGTAAACACCAGCAGCCGTCCTGGGTCAATGGAAGGCTTTTATTTTGAAAGGGAAGAGATGGTGGGCAGTCACTGACGCTTTAAGCTAACTAGAAGTTACAGTTCTACAACTTTGAGTCACAATAAAATGAAAACTGATGGGTTTTTTTTACCTCACCTGCCACTTTATTAGGAACACCTTGGCACTATTGGGTTTTGCCTTAAGAACTCCTGAATTCTTCATGTGTCAGATTCATCAAGGTGTTGGAAACGTCCCTCAGAGGTTCTGGTCCAGATCAACATGACATCATCACACAGCTCCATCCATGACGTGAGTCTCCTGTTCCTCCACATCCTAAAGGTTCTGGACTGGATGAGATCTGGTGACTGTGGAGGTCACTGGAGTCCAGTAATCGGGTTCTAGAAACCAGTTAGAGGTGATCTGATCTCTGAGACATGGAGCATCATCCTGCTGGAAGTAGCATCAGAAGATGGTCCACTGAGGTCATAAAGGGATGGACATGGTCAGCAACAGGTAGGCTGTGGAGGTTAGACCAGGATCAGGTGGGACTAAGAGACCCAAAGGGGGACAAGGAACTCTTCCAATCAAGATGGTTGTGGGTGCAGTTCCCAGTAGATCAGAACAGTAGTTCAGAACTCCTGGTGATTGGTTTAACTAAAGGTTGTCAAATCCACTCTGATTTGGTGGCTTTGCTCATCCTGTTTAAGGTTGTTTTGGCTTTAAGGACGTTAGAGAGTTGGGTCAAGATCAGTAACTCCTAAACCAATCAGAGGAGTTAAAACCTGATTCAGTGAGTGAACATCAGTGTGACGGACGACTCTGACAGGATAAAGAACAGATGTTCTGTAGAGGCTGCTGTCAGATTCTGTTTTCTTTGTTCTTATGTTGTTGGAATAGATCCATATACATGTCATCAGGTTAAACAGTATTCATCCTTAATCACTTTTATTAATCCTCCAATAACTTCCACACAGTAATGATGTAGATGTTTTGTTGTTTGTCATGATTTTATATCTTCAGGCCACGTATTTTTCTGCTCCTGTTGGACTGGAGTCCAGGTGAGTCTACGGAGGTCAGTTCATCAGTGGAGTTACTTTGTCTGCAGCACAGCAAGATCAAGCTGAGGCTCCAGGCTCCACAGCTGCTCCACATCCACACCTCACCTCACGTTTACCTCCCAGGTCCTCCAAGAGGAGAGAGAGGAAAGCTGCTGACTTCATCTGCTCGTCTGATCTCCAGACTCATCTCTTTTATGTACCTTCTGTTTAACGAGTCAGTCAGTCAGTCAGTCAGTCAGTCAGTCAGTCAGTCAGGAGTCAGTCAGTCAGTCAGTCAGTCAGTCGTCAGTCAGGAGTCAGTCAGTCAGTCAGTCAGTCAGGAGTCAGTCAGTCAGGAGTCAGTCAGTCAGTCAGTCAGTCAGTCAGTCAGGAGTCAGTCAGTCAGGCGTCAGTCAGTCAGGAGTCAGTCAGTCAGGAGTCAGTCAGGAGTCAGTCAGTCAGGCGTGAGTCAGTCAGGAGTCAGTCAGTCAGTCAGGAGTCAGTCAGTCAGTCAGTCAGTCAGTCGTCAGTCAGTCAGTCAGTCAGTCAGTCAGGAGTCAGTCAGTCAGTCAGTCAGTCAGTCAGTCGTCAGTCAGTCAGTCAGTCAGGAGTCAGTCAGTCAGGAGTCAGTCAGTCAGGAGTCAGTCAGGAGGCAGTCAGTCAGGAGTCAGTCAGTCAGGAGTCAGTCAGTCAGTCAGTCAGTCAGTCAGTCAGTCAGGAGTCAGTCAGGAGTCAGTCAGTCAGTCAGTCAGTCAGTCAGTCAGGAGTCAGTCAGTCAGTCAGTCAGGAGTCAGGATTCAGTCAGTCAGTCAGTCAGTCAGTCAGTCAGTCAGTCAGGAGTCAGTCAGTCAGTCAGGAGTCAGTCAGTCAGGAGTCAGTCAGTCAGTCAGTCAGGAGTCAGTCAGTCAGGAGGCAGTCAGTCAGGAGTCAGTCAGTCAGGAGTCAGTCAGTCAGTCAGTCAGTCAGTAGGAGTCAGTCAGTCAGTCAGTAGTCAGTCAGGAGTCAGTCAGTCAGTCAGTCAGGAGTCAGTCAGTCAGTCAGTCAGTCAGGAGTCAGTCAGTCAGTCAGTCAGGAGTCAGTCAGTCAGTCAGTCAGTCAGTCAGGAGTCAGTCAGTCAGTCAGTAGTCAGTCAGTCAGTCAGTCAGTCAGTCAGTCAGGAGTCAGTCAGTCAGTCAGTCAGGAGTCAGTCAGTCAGGAGTCAGTCAGTCAGTCAGTCAGTCAGGAGTCAGTCAGTCAGTCAGTCAGTCAGGAGTCAGTCAGTCAGGGTCAGTCAGTCAGTCAGGAGTCAGTCAGTCAGGCAGTCAGTCAGTCAGTCAGTCAGTCAGTCAGTCAGGAGTCAGTCAGGAGTCAGTCAGTCAGTCATGAGTCAGTCAGTCAGTCAGTCAGGAGTCAGTCAGTCAGTCAGTCAGGAGTCAGTCAGTCAGTCAGTCAGTCAGGAGTCAGTCAGTCAGTATTAATCAGTCAGTCAGTCAGTCAGTCAGGAGTCAGTCAGTCAGGAGTCAGTCAGTCAGTCAGTCAGTCAGTCAGGAGTCAGTCAGTCAGTCAGGAGTCAGTCAGTCAGTCAGTCAGTCAGTCAGTCAGGAGTCAGTCAGTCAGTCAGTCAGTCAGTCAGTCAGGAGTCAGTCAGTCAGTCAGTCAGTCAGTCAGGAGTCAGTCAGTCGGCAAGCCGTCAGTCAGTCAGGAGTCAGTCAGTCAGGAGTCAGTCAGTCAGTCAGGAGTCAGTCAGGAGTCAGTCAGTCAGGAGTCAGTCAGTCAGGAGTCAGTCAGGAGTCAGTCAGTCAGTCAGTCAGGAGTCAGTCAGTCAGTCAGGAGTCAGTCAGTCAGTCAGGAGTCAGTCAGTCAGGAGTCAGTCAGTCAGGAGTCAGTCAGTCAGTCAGTCAGGAGTCAGTCAGTCAGTCAGTCAGGAGTCAGTCAGTCAGGAGTCAGTCAGTCAGTCAGTCAGTCAGTCAGTCATGAGTCAGTCAGTCAGTCAGTCAGTCAGGAGTCAGTCAGTCAGGAGTCAGTCAGTCAGTCAGTCAGTCAGTCAGTCAGGAGTCAGTCAGTCAGGAGTCAGTCAGTCAGTCAGTCAGTCAGTCAGTCGGTCAGTCAGGAGTCAGTCAGTCAGTCAGTCAGGAGTCAGTCAGGAGTCAGTCAGTCAGTCAGTCAGTCAGTCAGGAGTCAGTCAGGAGTCAGTCAGTCAGTCAGTCAGTCAGTCAGTCAGGAGTCAGTCAGTCAGTCAGGAGTCAGTCAGTCAGTCAGTCAGTCAGTCAGGAGTCAGTCAGTCAGTCAGTCAGTCAGTCAGGAGTCAGTCAGTCAGTCAGTCAGGAGGCAGTCAGTCAGTCAGTCAGTCAGTCAGTCAGGAGGCAGTCAGTCAGTCAGGAGTCAGTCAGTCAGTCAGTCAGTCAGTCAGTCAGCAGTCAGTCAGTCAGTCAGGAGTCAGTCAGTCAGTCAGTCAGTCAGTCAGGAGTCAGTCAGTCAGTCAGTCAGGAGTCAGTCAGGAGTCAGTCAGTCAGTCAGTCAGTCAGTCAGTCAGGAGTCAGTCAGTCAGGAGTCAGTCAGTCAGTCAGTCAGTCAGTCAGGAGTCAGTCAGGAGTCAGTCAGTCAGTCAGTCAGCAGTCAGTCAGTCAGTCAGTCAGTCAGTCAGTCAGGAGTCAGTCAGTCAGTCAGTCAGGAGTCAGTCAGTCAGTCAGGAGGCAGTCAGTCAGTCAGTCAGTCAGTCAGGAGTCAGTCAGTCAGTCAGTCAGTCAGGAGTCAGTCAGTCAGTCAGTCAGTCAGTCAGTCAGTCAGTCAGTCAGGAGTCAGTCAGGAGTCAGCAGTCAGTCAGTCAGTCAGTCAGTCAGGAGTCAGTCAGTCAGTCAGTCAGTCAGTCAGGAGTCAGTCAGTCAGTCAGGAGTCAGTCAGTCAGTCAGGAGTCAGTCAGTCAGGAGTCAGTCAGTCAGGAGTCAGTCAGTCAGTCAGTCAGGAGTCAGTCAGTCAGTCAGTCAGTCAGGAGTCAGTCAGTCAGGAGTCAGTCAGTCAGTCAGTCAGTCAGTCAGGAGTCAGTCAGCAGGAGTCAGTCAGGAATCAGTCAGTCAGTCAGTCAGTCAGTCGTCAGTCAGTCAGTCAGTCAGTCAGTCAGGAGTCAGTCAGTCAGTCAGTCAGTCAGTCAGTCAGGAGTCAGTCAGTCAGGAGTCAGTCAGTCAGTCAGTCAGTCAGTCAGTCAGTCAGGAGTCAGTCAGTCAGTCAGGAGTCAGTCAGTCAGGAGTCAGTCAGTCAGTCAGTCAGGAGTCAGTCAGTCAGTCAGTCAGTCAGTCAGCAGTCAGTCAGTCAGGAGTCAGTCAGTCAGTCAGTCAGTCAGTCAGGAGTCAGTCAGTCAGGAGTCAGTCAGTCAGTCAGTCAGTCAGTCAGTCAGTCAGGAGTCAGTCAGTCAGTCAGGAGTCAGTCAGTCAGTCAGTCAGTCAGCAGTCAGTCAGTCAGGAGTCAGTCAGTCAGTCAGTCAGTCTCATTCATCAGTTAGTTAGTCAGTCAGGAGTCAGTCAGTCAGGAGTCAGTCAGTCAGTCAGTCAGTCAGTCAGTCAGCAGTCAGTCAGGAGTCAGTCAGTCAGGAGTCAGTCAGTCAGGAGTCAGTCAGTCAGGAGTCAGTCAGGAGTCAGTCAGTCAGGAGTCAGTCAGTCAGGAGTCAGTCAGTCAGTCGAGTCAGTCAGGAG
>SSNR01000119.1:409887-464514 GCA_006937965.1 Callopanchax toddi
GGCAGGGTGCTGGGGGGGCAGAACCCCTCTGAATGCAGTCCGTTGAGGCTGCGTAGCGAGTCGGGCCGTGGTCGGGCCAACCCCCCCGTACCAAACGGATCCGTCCTACACACAAGTACAAATGAAGTTTTTCACTTTTTAAGCGAGACTTAAATCAAAAGTAGAAAGAAATCCAAAAGGAGAGCCCCTTTCTGAGGGGGTTCTGTTTCTTTTTATTTGTGTTCTTGCTATCTTTTGTAATGGCACTAAAAAGTCGACTCGGAGACGTCGGCGAGCCGTCCCCCGGCTGGCGGCTGAGGCGTCAGTTCAGTGAAAACCGCCTCCCGGGTGACCCACGCTGCCTCGGCCTTCCAGGAAGAGGAGCGGCGGTGCTGGAGTTACAGCATGTCGTCGTGGCCCGGGTCGTCGTCGTAATCTCTGTGATGATCAAAATCTGGACTGTGGTTGGCTGTCGTGACCAAAGACAGGGGTCCGTCGTGGTCTTCGGGGTCCAGTGGTTCCTCCTTAACGCTGATGTGATGCCTGGAGAAGAGAGATTCAGTTTTGTTATCCTGAAGTTTTTTAGGTTTCCCAGTCAGGAACCTGTGCTGGTTCTGTTTATAGAGGAAGAGGCAGGGGAACAAAAACACATGTCTGGCTTTAGTGAGACTCTAAGAGGGAGCCTTGCTGCTGCTGATGATAATTTCTGCTTCCTTTTGAGGTATTCCAATCCTGAAAAAGCTGCAGGCTTTTTATTTTCATGGCAACTGACAACAGGGTATTCACTTAGAATTGATAAATGAGGAAGATTAACAACGTGAGACGAGGAGAGGAGCGAATGGACTCTGCGGAGCGAGTGGGCTGCTGTTGTCAGCCTCCTGGTGGCGGAGGATCAGCGGCGCACTGTGTGTTCCCCTTCCTGCTCGTTAACATGCACAACCTGCGAGGCGGGTCTCCAGAGGACGACCCCGAGCCGGCTTCTATCATTAATCAACTTCAAGCAAACACAGCAACCAGACACTGGCGTACATGCTTTAAACTCCAGAATTAATGCACATTTTCAACCAAGTGTCAATAAGGGAAGAAAAGCGCTGGCAGCAAAGGCGCGCGAGGAGAGAGGCAGCGGCGCACTCGGCACAACACCGTGATAAGAAACAGAGCCCTTATGAGAATAATAACGCTGTCACTTGTAAACAAGGCAAAAACACGAGGCGCCCCTCCTCCCCCGCTCACAGCCTGGGCAAAAGAGACACTAAAGAGATGAGATCTGCCAAATTTCTCATTACAGAAACAGAGCAGGGATAAAGCGCAGGGGAAGAGGAGGCCTGGTGGCAGAGAGGAGGAGGAGGAGGAGGAGGAGGAGGAGGAGGAGAGCAGCTGCAGGCGACCGGCTGCTCTAACCTGCGGTGCCAGGCTGCCATAGAGCGGTGTCAGGACGAGGCGCCGCGCTCATTTACTACAACAACGAGGGACGACTGGCACACTCCGCTTCACAAACACTCTCCTCTCCTCCAGGTTGTCTGCTGTGATTTGCTACTATTGTGATGGAGGCACTCGTATGCAAATGAGCTGACATATTTTGGTGTAAATTATGAAAAAGGAGGGGGGAAAGTAAAGTCAGCTTTTCTATCAGTTTTCACATCAAAGTAAGTGTAGGAGTGGCGTAGCCTGAGGTGTGACGCCGTGGCTGCAGGGCAGACATCAGACTGTTTTATTATGCTGCTGAACAGCCTGCTGATTTTACACTTTGCTGATAATTGGCCTTCTCTAAATACCTGATTTTCATCTGGCTGTTTGGGAGAAGAGCTCTGGTTTTCACACAGTCAACCAGCTGCTGCATGTGGAAAACACGTGTCGCTACACAGAAAACAACTGTTTCCAAACAGTAAGAGCCAGAGAGTGGCAGGAAAACAGATCGCTTTACACTGACTGATTCAAACGCTAACTGTCGGCTTATTTGATGACTACTTCCTGTAGGTTCTGGTAAAAATAAAGTAAAAGCGAGTGAACTGATTGAATTGTGGAGGTTATTGTGGAGGAGAGCGCTGAGCCTGAAGCCAGCAGCAGAGGGAGGATCAGGCTGCCTGTAGGCCAGCACACCCATCCTGTCTCTGCCTTTCCTGCTCCACAGCCACGCTCTCAGCTATGTTCACAGTGATTAGGGATGGCACTTTTCTCTATTTGGCCAGAAGCTGATTACACCACCTTTCTCTCTCTCTCTCTCCTTTATAAAAAATGTTTTTAAGGCAGAATTTTCCCCGAAGCTCTTCCATTTGAGGAGGCCGTCCCGCGCTGCTCATCGGTGGTCTGCCCCCACATCTGGAAACGATGCAGCGTGTGCGGTATTATTTTAGGCATCAAACAACTTAGCAGACACTCCTATACAACAAGTGAACGGGGAGCTGTGGTTTCCAGGCCGGCCGCAACGTTCCTACGAGACGATCTTGGACGATGTCCTCCAGACTAACGATGCTTTTTGTGTTGTTTTTCTTCGGGGGCTCAGAGGCGTCTCTGAATGTGTTGCAGCTCGTGTTGCACCGCCTCGGAGCCGGCCGCTCTGTCACTCTGCGTTATGAGATTTTGTAAATATTTTAACAAACTGGAATGCTGATTATGGTGGGGCTCTGACAGTCAGCGAGACGCATAAAGCAGAGTTCATAAACTCGCTGGTAGAAAAACATGGGGGCTCCTGGCTGGTGGTTATAAAAAGGTGGAGTTTCCTTTCCTGCAGCGAGGACTGCCTGACCGTGACCTGACGCACCGCTCAGATATCACCCCTCCCTTTTATTTATCATCTCTCTGACAACAGTTCTGTCTGATTCGATGCCTCCGATCAGACCTTCTTAAAGCATTCTGGGAAGAAACTGTGAGTTTCTGTTTTAGTTGAATATTCAGCTCTTTTTTTCTTCTGGTGATAGAAAACGTGCGTGCCACTCACATAGCTGGCAGGGGCGAGCGTCCCGGGCTGCTGTCACTCCCGTTGCTGTTTCCATGGTCCATCGCTCCATTCATCTCCTCGCGGATGGCGTTGGCCAGGGAGTTGAGTGTGGGACTTCCAATGGAAGCAGTAGTGTATAGAGGTATGTTGTTTTCTGCCATTGAAGCCTGAAGAGCAAAAAGCCCAAGTATTAAATGTGAAAGGGAAGAGCGCCGTCAGCGCTGCCCATCACTCTTCTCATGGCAGAACATCCACCTGAAAACAAAGACTAAGAGACTCTGAGGCACGGGCGTATTTCTCTTTTAAAGTTGTGCGTGAGGCAGCTAAAGATGAAGTCACTTATTATTTTTACCTGGAAGGCAGCAGAGAGAGTTGGACCATAGCCCAGGCTCGTCTGGATGTTCTTCACCAGGGCTGGACTTCTGCAAACACAGAAATTAAGTTACAACCACAGACTCGTGTCTCACCTAGCACAGGATCCGCTTTCATAAAAGGAAATCAATGCACTTTGAACTAAACACATTTACTGGTGTAGTAATGTGGAGATTAAGGCTATAGTTCTAAGATGTTCAATCACTCTACGATACCACACAACTGTTTTCAACGCAGGGAAGGAAGAACAGGTTGATAGAGGTGTGAAAGCATGACGGATGGATGGGGAGCTTAACACAAAAAGCATGATGGCAACACTGAGGAGGAGGGGGAGCATGCAGGTGGGGGGGCCACGGTGCAGGCGGAGGTGCTTACTGTAGCTCGTCAAAGCTCTCATCGTCAGCGGCGTTTTTCCGAGGGCGGCCTCGCTGTACGTGTCGGCCGCGTTTAAACTCCTCATCATCAACAGTCCAAAAGGACCCAAACTCATCCTCTATTCTCACAAAGCACTTATGCAGGGAAAGGTTGGTGCGAATGGCACCCTGGGAAAGCAAACCAGCAAGGGGGGGGGAGGAGGAGGAGGGGGGGGCAGCCAGATGCAGACGCAGTGATCAGCAGCAGAAACGGGGGACAGACACACAGACAGGGAGGAGGAGGAGGGGAGAGGATCAAAATGAAAATGAGGCATTGTGGGTTATGAGGGAGGCGCTGAAGCAAGCAGTGACTTCGGACATTGTAGCACACAGACAATGAGATGGAGCAGCAGCTTCTTCCCCTCAGCCAGCGGAGAAACAGGCGCTAAACAGGCCAAACATACCCGCTGATCTTCTGAGGCCGTCTCTTTTGGAACTCTATTTCGTCGACTGTCCACACAGCACCTTTTACGTTTTCTACTCGCACAAAACACTTGTGAAGACTAAGATTATGTCGGACTGCGTTCTGCAGTTGGCGTGAAGACAAAGAGAGAGAAGAGGATGCTATCAGTACAGAAACATGTCGACATTCAACGAGAGAAACACTGTTTAACTTTAAAGACATCAGGGGTCTGCAACCTGTGGCTCTGGGGCCACACCTGGTTCTTAGAGAAGACAGGAAACTGAATATAGCAGTATTTCAGCTGGCAATGAACAAGGAGAGGTGTAGCCTTATTCTGGTTAAGACTTTTACAATAAAGTCATCAAACCAGCTAAATGAGACTAAAACTCCCACAGAGTCAGAACCTGTTCCTGAATGGACCAAAAACAGCTGGAGCTTTTACTCACATGCTCGCTCAGTTTTTAGGAAACTTTTTGACATTTTCATTCAAAATCTACTAGAAAAATCTACATTTTTTAAATCTTTGAAGCAACCTGCTGTAAAAACAGAAGTAAGTTTTGGCCTCTTCAGGACAACGACCTGATAAACCTGATGTCTTCTGAATGGTCCAACTTAAAGACTTATTTCTAGAGAAGGTATTTATTTGATTAAATATCTGCAAATATGTGAAGAACTATAACAGATGACTGGTTTAGATAGTAATAGTTAAACTATTTTCCTAGATGTTTTGCTTTTATTTTTTGGAATAAAACATCATGAAGTGTGTCACAATGAATTAAACAACCCAGTTAGTAAGGGTTGCAGACCCCTGACCTGCAGATGAAACCTGTAAATGAATCAACACAATGAGGACAAACAGCTCCTACATGGAAAAAACACGGCTCACTTTCTTTCTTCTTGGGACTCAATCAAAGCCCAGATATGATCACTGACCAGAACATGCTGCCTGGAAGACGTCTCACAATTTAAAGGTTCAAAAAAAAAAAAAAAGTCCTGAAAGGAGACCTTCATAAATCATCCTTTTATTATTCTAAGAGCAGGAGAGTGGGAGAGGAATCCGGTGTTTATAACACCAGGGTGCCCCTATGGAAGAGCTGTCAGCACATGTGGGATCTGAAGGAGGACACGGTGGAGCTGTGTGTGTGTGTGTGTGTGTGTGCGTGTGTGTGTGTGTGTGTGTGTGTGTGGTTGGAGCTGCTCACAGGGAGCTTTCAGAGCCTTCCTCCTGAGTGTGAGGGCTGAGCCAGGGGAGGCTGGCAGCGGTCTGAATGCCACCCACCAACAGACCAGCCCCACATGCTACAAGCAGTCGGGCTGTTTTTACTCCTCTCTTTTAAATAAAAACAAACTGGTTTCTTTACTGGTTTGTGTGTTTATTTAAAGGGTCGGCTTCCTCGGGCAGAACTATCATTTCTTTCTTCATGACCTCAACAGAATATCCCCACATTCAAGTTAAAAACCTTAGAGCCAGAAGAAAAAACAATTACCTTCCATGTTGCTGCGTTGCGCCTAAAATATGCAAACATTCGTGTGAACCAGTTGTAGATTTCGTTTAGTGTTAGCTGCTTTTCTGGAGATTCGAGGATTGCCTGGATGACAGAAACAAACATTTACACTTTTGCCCGCTGCAGTGTGATTAATAATTGACATGAGGTAAGTAGGTCTGTGTGAGCTCCCCTGAGACAAACACACAATGCGAGGCGTACTCCGGTTCCAGGAGTGTGAAGCACTTTTAATTCAAAACGGCAGATTTGAATACATTTTCCTTTGTGGGTGTAAATGAAGGGCAAGCAAAAACATTTCTCAGGCAGATTACAGGCCGGCAATTATGGACGGCTCAGATTAATTCCTGAGATCCCAGATTACTGCGGTCGAGCGATAATTGACTGGCCATCTTAAAACAGGTTCATCCCTACTGTTGTGTGAAATGAATTGTGTAGCAGCTGGTGAAATGCCTAATCAAACTAAACTGTAATATCTGTTTAGAGTCCTGAACGCCTTCCTGCACTCATTTGAACACGGATTATAAACTCCTCTGTTGAAATGTGCCCAGATATAAGGAACGGAGGGTGGAAGAGAAGAAAGATGGAGGGCTTCTGAGAGAAGCAGCAGTAAGAGTGTTACCTGTCTTATTAGTGAGGCGTACGTGAACGGCGGTCTGACGTCTGCGTTCATGTAAAACTCTTTGTTCTGACTGATGTCTGCACACAGGAAACCAACAGAAACCAACATGAACACTCATCCTGTCAGTGGCCGTGATAAAACAGCTGCTCGTTGATTCGGTGTACCTGGAGAGATCGGCATGTTGTACTTGTCTGAATAACGCCGTCGAATGGGGCCCACGCCGTGGAGGCTGTTGGCCGTGATGACGGAGTGGGTCTGGGACAGGGGCGTGAGCGGCGCTGTGGGGGTGGTGGGGGTCTGAGGGAGGCTCAGAGGAGGGGAGGCCTCGGGGGCCGACTTGGACAACGTGACGTTGGATACGAGGTTGAGCTGAGGAGGAGAAATCACACGATTATCAAAATGGACACACAATCAGCCTGATCATCTAGAACTGGTGTTTCTGTTTGTGTCTGCTGACTGGGCAGCAACCAAGAGGGAAGGATGTTGTCATTTATCTAAAGGTGAGTGGTTCGATTCCCAGGCAAAGGGTTTGGTACCCTGACTAGAAAGGCACCAAACCCTCCTTAAGAGGAGTCAAGTGAGGAGAAACCACTTCTCCAAGGTATTCCTAGTATTAGGACTATTCATATTTATTTTCTGAACTTGATTTGAATTTAGCATCTTTTAAATCTTCTGTGTCTGCACTTCATTTAATTAAAACCCTCAAACTGACAGAACTAGTGTGTAAAAATCAAGAGTAAGGAGAAAGAACTCTTTAGGTTTAGGTCAAGTCGCCATCAAAAACCTGAACTCATAAATGCTCAGTGCTAAAATATGTTAGCATCAATTCATAAAGTTAATCCAGGGTTTCTGCAGGTTTAAGGAAGTCAAATCTAAGGCCTTTTAAGACCCTTTAAAGGCCACTTTGATCAAATTTAAGACCTTACATTCACGAAATGGGAAAGGGGATGTGACCACCTCACAAATAGTTCTGACTAAACCTTTATTGGAAGTGAAAGTGCAAAAAAATAACAAACACCAAGATAATTGATCTGCATTATATTTTATGGAAGCGAACTGCATTCACCTGAAAATAATAAAAAAGCTTTTTTTCTGAATTAACAAGATAACTTTTACAAAATAGAAATAAGCTCCGTTTTACTGAATTAAAGAGATAATAACAGCCTTAAGTGACCCTTCACAGTCTGGTGTGCTGCTGAGTTTCAGCTTTGTGAGAATCCCAGTTCTATACTGGATGCCACTTTGTTTGTGGAGTTCCTCGACTCAGTTCATGATCATCGTAACCTGGAAATCATAGGGGCCCTAGAAATTTAAGACCTTTGGACACTGAATTTAAGGATTATTTATCATTTTTAATGATATTTAAGGCCTTAATTTTGGGAAAGCAAATTTACGACCTTTTAAGGCTTTTTAAGGACCCTGTAATCAGAAACCTGAATCAAAAGAATTTTGTTACCTAAAGTAGATAAATCCTGTTTGGCCCTCGAAACCAGAATCAGTGTATCTAATAAAACCATTATAATAAAAATGACTTTATTTAATTATGTGGTATTTTTTATTACATTGTAAAAATGAAAATTTTTAACCTTGATTTTAGTTTTTTTTTCTTTAATGATCAATCTGTTTATTTTATAACCCTAAAAACTAATAGTATATTTAGTCTTTGCTCTTTGAACGATGCCATTTCTGTCTGAACTATAAAAACACAAATAAATGCTAAAAAAATAAATCTATATTTTCTAATAGTGAAGGAGCCTTTTTCATTAGAGCAGTATTTTATTGGGTAGGTACTGATAGCCTAACATTGGTGGTGAATTCTAATATTTTGTCAGAGTTTTGTGGTGAAAGGATCCACAAATAGAGGATGGAGGTAAGGAGATGATACTGAACTCAGACAAAGCAAAGGCAAAAACACAAAAACTAAGCAGGGAAAGCTCCGGAGCGCAGGGAGAAATCCACAGGGACACAACTGGAAGACCATACTGGGATGGTGATCACTGGAACCATCAGAACTCAAAGGTGCAGATCATGATAATAGTCACCAATAAATACCAGAACATATCCTGATCATACTGTAGGTCCATATCGTTCCCATCACATTCTATTTCTAGATAATGATCTATAAAGCCAGACCCAGCTCTATCCTGCTGCCTGCTCTCTCCCAGGCCTTAGTTTACGGTCTTTGTTGGACACCCCCCCCACGTCACCCCATCCACACAATGGGGCCCACAAAGTAACCACTGGCGAGGGCCGAGGAAGCGAAGATGGGTGTAGCTCTGAAAAATGATGGTGTGAGTCTCACCTACCGCTGAGCTGCCCTCCTAATAAGGAAACCAGAGGAAGAAGCCAATCTGGGCTAATTACAGGCTGAAACTGTATTGTGAGGACCCTAATTAGAAGGTGCTTATAGAGGTGATCTGGTGATTAACTACTGTGCCGGCTGACCTCCATCATTAGGGTCATGATGTCCATTGTAAGGATGGACCTACAGAGTTTTCACAGACAGCACTTTGAAGAGAGTCTTTGGTTTCAGCTCGGAGGTCTGCGAGCGGGGAGGGTTCGGGTCGTCTGAGGCGAAAGAGGGATTTAAGAAATAATGGCTACAAGGTAAACTAATTATGGCGAGTGCTCCGAAGGTATAGCGCGGTTTCCAGCAGCCGTGGCCGCTCCGAGCCAAGTGCCAAGCCTCCGCGCTGGAGCGGCAGTCAAGCGGAAAATTCTAGCCTGACCCCCGTGCTCCTGCTATTAATTGGCAGGAAAACTAATGACACAAATACATATTCCAGCAAAATTGTTCTAATTGCTAATTTGCTGAAGGAGGCCAGTTTCCAAATTAAACATGACTTCAGAGTGAAAGAAGAAGAAAAGGAAAAAATCCTGAAAATGGGAGGACAGTGAGGGACTGGGACGTCACGTTTTCACTGGTCACACTGAACCAGAACTGAGTGTTTTTTGATTAGTAAAGGACATCAGCTGATGTTTTCTTTACTTATTTCATTTAAAAAGCTCTCCTACAATAAACCCTGTCTCAGATATGAAGTAGCAATCCCTCTCCCTGAAACCAGTGACCAGTCAGTGTTCACTTCCACCAGACGTGTCCAAGTCCTCACAATGTCTGTTTACGTTTTGGAGGCTGAACTCCTGTCTTTCTGGCAGAGTTTGCCCAAATAATTTGGATTTCTGCAGAGATGCACGCATGCACTCCTCCACCAACAGTAGCTGGAGCTGTTATTCCAAAAGCATGAAGAAAATAAATTACACTTGCATGTTTCTGACACAATGCTACGGAGTGAATGAGGCTGCCGTGTTGACTTCTCTTCCTGTGGATTAGCAGGCTTTGTTTCATGTTTCATCCATATTCCCTGGCCATAAACACAGAGAGGCTTCAACAATGGGCCAGACAGGCTGGTAATAGCCTCGCCTTTGTCTGCCGCACCATTTGGGCTCGCTCCAGTTCGGAGACAAAATGAGACTTCACACTGAAATTAATTAAATGGTAATTGGTGATCTAATTATACTGGCTTTGACTCGGCAAGCTGCTAAAGAAAATAAACAAAAAGTCCCTCCTTAATTATGTATGGAGTAAAAGGTCAGATCTCTGACAAGAATGCTTAGTGACACCATGTGCACACACACACACACACACACACACAGGGAAACATGCATAGCTAATGTGGCACATTGTGTTTTCATCTCTCCGCCCATCCAGATAAAAAAGAAGAGATGATTCTTTATGAGTGTGTTTCATTCACCTGAGCTGCTACATCCCAGGATGAGAGGAAAACAGCTCCACTCCTCAGAGTGGCTCTACCGCTGAGGAGGATTTTACTCTGCCTACTTCTGATGCAATCTCCTCATAGGCTCAGTGGGACCGCAGGCCCTGACCTCCACTCACCCAGACAATCTCAGACATTTTCATCACAGCATTTCCCTGCACACTGCAGCGGGCTAAACTGCCCTGGAGAACGGGAGTCTATTTATTTGAATAAAAATCCCAGCTCGCCCCCTTGAGAGCGTTAACGCTGAGCTCTGACTCACGAGCCCAGGGGAGAGGAGAGGTAGATGCTATCTGCCGCCCCGACCACTTTTCATATACAAATGTCCTCGTGTCAGAGCCCTCGTTCTGCGCTCTAATCTACACAATCAGAGTGTGTGACACTTTTAACAGACAGCTTATTGTCATTCAGCATCTCCAGGCGCTTTCTGTTGACTGGCTGCTCTGAGCTGAGCGCACACGCAGCCTCTGGGTGTCAATAGCTTCCTCTCTGACTGTAAATAAATGATCCAAACAGCGCAGGGACAAGACTCCTGCATGTATATTGTCCATTTATGTGCGTGTGTGAGTGTGATTTCACATTCATGCCCTGCAGTAAAATCATATCTGCTCATTTGGCTGTCTGAATGAACTGTCACACTGACTGAAATATGATGGCGAGGCCCCGTCTTAAACACAACAATAAAGAGCCTTCACTTAGACGCCTCCATAGAACAGGGATTAAACACCCAGCAGTAAGAAGGGCCGTGCAATTAATCAAGGCTGGGTTTCAATTTCAGCTCCAACCAATCACAAAGGTACGATAATTGAAAAAGAAAAAAATCGACCCAATTATCATTAAAACGATTTTGTCACATTTCACTGTGCGGCAGCGTGTCGTCTGAACGACACGCACTTCCTCCCGTCTGAAGGAGCGTCCTGGTTCTGGTGCAGATGGCAGAATGAAGGCAAAACACAGCGCCGGCGTATGAGGTGTCAGAAATTAGGTATCAGTCCTACAGCGACACTAAAATCACCAAACACTGAAACAAAACAAAAACCTTCTCCCTGATTGGACATCCAGGCTTCCTTAGATCGTTAAATAATCATGATGTCAGCATTTTCATTCATAAGTAAGACGCTCACATAATCCTCATGAGTTAAATGACTATTTCAGCTTCTCACAGCGGTGAGGGTGTCCCAGTGTTTTCTACTCGTATCTCCTTAAATCATTTAAGATCAAATGATGAAAACTGTTACTGAAGCACAGATATTAATAATTACTACCGTTAGTGGGGAGGTAGTTTCTGACTAGTGCTGTCAGTCGATTAAAATAAATTAACTAATTAATCGCAAATTTGAAAAAAGGTAATCACGATTAATCGCATTTAATCGCTTCTTTTCAGAAAAAAGAAATGACATGCAGTTTACAATGTCCATCCAAGAAATATGCCAAAATGTTTTAAAAATTCATTTTCAAAGCTTTTATAATTGATGAAATAATGCATTTCAATTGTATTTCAGTTCAAAACAGTTGAAAAACAAAAATTCCTAAAACTAAAAAGATTTCCAACATGTGGAAACACTATGAGAGAATCATTTTTTGCAGTGTTCAAACTGACCCACGGTCTGCCTCGTTTTCAATGAGGGGTCCGAGTCACTCAGGTCTCTGTTGTTTAAAGACTGGTCTGGGAATGGGATCGCCTCGGTCCGGTCCTGGTTTTACTTTTCAGATAGAGGTAGGGTCTGGGTTCGTACCGAGCCGAACTGACACCTCCGTCCGCTCGGACCTCGGTGTCAGACCGGGACTGGAGCCGTAACACCCGTTCCCTGCTGAACCGAACCGGACCGTACGGCGAGAAAGGAGCAGGAATAAACCTTAAAGGCTAGAGACCGTCCAGTTTCACCGCAGATTACTTCCTGTTTTCACGGTGGAAGGAGCGGAGAGTTGAGTTCCGCTACCGGGTAGAGACCGGTGAAGAGAGTGACCTGATGAGATCTGAGGAGCGGGTGGGAGGGAGGACACGGTTGCGTTAAGGAGCTGCAGGAAATCTGATGCTGACAAGCGCTCTGCCTTGCTTCAAACACAAGTTGCGTTAATTTCGTTAAATTTTTTTACGCATTATGTCTTCCAAATTAATTATCGCAATTAACGCGTTAAATTTAACAGCACTATTTCTGACATATTCCTCACATTGAGGATATAATGTATGAGTTTAGATAATAAAATGAATATAAATAATTTTCTACTTTAGAGCTGTATTTTATTTTAATTGTTACATTGAAGGCACTGCTCTGTTTTGGTGTCTGATCTTGATTTTACACTTTTTATTTTTAATAATTTGACCGTTATATTTAATTTGTTGGGTGACAGAGAATATAATTCAGCCTTAAAGAACTGAAGCTCTATTGATGAACTTTCATAGCCTAACGTTTCCTGTTATTTCTGAATTTTAAAACGTTTTCTGCAGTTTGCTGAGACGGGCTCGGGTTCTCCGGGGCCATTACAGAGTGTGCATCCAGTTCATCACAGACACCAAATTGAATCTCAGATGTCAGCAGATGTGGTCCAAACTATATTTACTGCGTCCCTCAAGAGAACAGCTGTTTTTATTTAGCAGATAAATAAGAAGATGGAGGAAGGGATTAATGAATACATGTGTGCCAATTAAGACAAACAAAGGGATGGGGGAGGAGAGAGAGAGAGAGAGAGAGAGAGAGAGAGAGAGAGAGATGTATGACAGGGCTGCTGCTCACCGGCTGCGGGGTGGCTTTGGGCTCGGTGGACTTGACATGAAGATGCGTCATCATAGCTTGCAGACGCTCTTTGTCTTTTGCTAGCTGTAATGAGAAAGAAGAAGAAAATGTTTTTTATGAAGATGTGACACATAAAAATCTATTTATTGCACAGTTTTTAAGAGGGATTATTAAAAATGCATTTTCATAATGATCATGGAAGCTAAGTGTTTGTAACTTCTCCTGTCAGGAGTCCTCTCTACCTGTCTAAACTCTGGGCTGTCAGCTTGAATTATGGTGACACGCTGCATGCAGAGGAAGTCTGTGTCTGTAAAGCCTCCCCGATCCCTTTGGATGATAAACCGCCAGAGCAGAAATAACAAGACGCAGCCACGCTGTAAGGTACGAGCAGCTCAGATCTCACTGTTGAAGGTTAACTTCCCGCAAACTGTAACTGCTTTATTCTCTTTTATCGACTGTTTTAGGTAATGATGTGGTTTGGATGTGAACCATTAAATCTGAAATGCATCACTGTTTTTAGGTTGCAGAACCTCATAGGAAAATATTTAAAAGCATTTTTAATTGTTTTAATATGCACATGTAAATACATTTAGCTCATCAACAGCTTCCTCTCTGTTCCTGGAACTCACTAAACGCCGCGTGCCCGTCCTCACTGTGCTGCCGAGTGTTTTATCGGCGGTGCCAAACAGTTAAAAGTCATAAATAACTTTAAAACCCAGTAAAATTCAAAATGTAATTATCTTCTCTACTTAGCCCCGGGCCCTTCATATATCTTTTCCTGCCTGTCATGCATACATAACACATTTTTAATGACTGGTTACTAGCAAATGTACAAAATTATTTCATTCTGCTGAAGCCCCCTCCTCCCCCGTGGCTGATATCAGACGGATGGACGGGGTGGGGAGACGCTGAGGAAGTGTCAAAAAGAAAATGTGTAAATATTTGGAGCAAAACAAGCACGGGGACAATACCTGCAGCTCCAGCTGCTGTACGACCTGCATCTGCACCCGACACTGGGCCGTGCTCCTGTCGTCCAGGGCGTGCTCGTTGTTAAGATGCCTGGAAGTCAAACAGAAACACAGCACAGAGTCCAGTTTAGGGATCAGAACGGTGATACTTCATGACGAGGATGAGCTCCCTGGCTCCAGCTCGTCTTGTTGATTTGACCCTTTTTCTGTTTGTATATCATCAAAATGAAAGGGATTCAACTAAAAGCCAAACCAAAACGTAGAGGACAACAGGACAAGGAGATGGGATCTGTCACCAGCATGAATTATGGATATAATTATGGGTGATTATTTTATTCAGGAAAGATGTTCTCTCTTGGTTTAGAACTAATCTAAAGTAGCTCGCCTGGTAGCAGACGGGGTTTTCTGTGATTTATATAAAATGGTGGAGATAAGGTTCATGAGTGAAGGAAATATGATTGGAGGAATTTTATCAGCTGCTGCATGAATTACTGTTTGAAAATGCTTATGCAGAGGCATTTCATTAATCATTTAATCATAATCCGAGCAGGATGTTTGAACTGATTTCACAAATACCCTTTCATTTCACTACTTCATTATGCTCGCTAATGGATCCAATATATTATATATATCATAAATTATATCACATCTGCGGTGACCATGTAGGTCACTGTCACCAGGCGCGTCTGCGTGCCGATGGGAGGAAGGTGTTCCTGCACACTTTTTCTGCCATTTGCTGCAAATCAAAACATAGCCGGCGTGGACCTGCGACAGCGCGGTGGCAGCGCTTGGCTTCATGATGGCCCGATAAATTCAATGCCACTGCTTTATGTTCAGACAACACATTTGTGTATTAAACGCCACATTTACACTCTGAAACGAGACATATGAAACGGGGGGAGATTGATAGAGCTCCGCCTGAAATACGAGGGCTTCCTGTTCAGCTGCAGGACGTCTAACCTTGAGGTGAATGATTTAAATCTTTATGGGAAACGTTTTCCGGTCAAGTCTTCCTTTTGTGTTTTCATAACACACGTCTCAAAATGTCTGCGCCGCACATTCATTGCTTGAAGTTAATTATTGCAGCAAAAAACGAAATTAAAGAAGAGGATTTAAAGCAAGCGTGGCCGTTTGCTGAAATCAATTCTCTGGGCTTTCTATTGTTCAGATCAAATAAACGCCCATTTAATTAAGTGGGTCGGAAAATGAAACCGGTAAACATTTCAGGACATCTTACTAAATTTCAAAGAGGAAAATAATAGGTAAAGACGTTTCTACTTCAATTTACCGGCCCAGACTGAATTCTCAATGACGGGCGTCCTACGTGAGCAGCTTTGGAATTTCTCTGCCCGTGCGAGACATGTGCCCTGCTCCTTTTCATCCTTTGTTACATTCCACTTTATTTCTTCTAATGACATGGAGAGTCACAGTGCATAATTAATAGGAAATGAAATATTCAAATGGCCCTAATGCAGCCTTGAGAGGAGTGTCTGGACATGGGAGCAGGGGGACGGGGGATCGACGCTGAGAGAGGCTATGAACGTTGGCATGTGTCACTTTCTGGACTTCAAATGAAGCCACAGTTAAAAGCTCTCTGGCTGGATGACAGCCTCTATGTAAATGACCACAATAAAACACATTAAAGCGTCACAGTTTTACACACTGGTTAGAGTTCTTCTGTTTTTCCTCCTTAATGTTCCTAATTATGAGCTTAAGGTTTATCTTCCTCACTGCTGGATGAAAACTCACATCAGTACCTTTAAAAGCTTCACGGTGTTTAGCTGGTTTTGGTGCTGTGGTGCAGCACTAGAGGGCACTGCAGTGTTGAGTAGGCTCTGACCTCTGACTGGACCTGGAGCCAGAGGTCCTGACCCCGGTAGAAACACCAGCCCCACCCCTCACATGTGAGCAGGAACAGGGATTTGGTGTTTTGTATTTATCAAAAGAGGCTGGAGGTATGTCGTGTTTTCTTTCAAAGATAAAATAAACACACACACACAGTTTAAAACAACATTTCATCCCAGTGTCAGCTGTTACTGTTGGCTTGTGGAGCTGAAATCTGTTAGACATTAGAGTCCTCCTCACCTTTCTGTCTCCCTGGTACACAGGACACTGTGTTCTGACTGACTACACACACACACACACACACACACACACACACACACACACACACACACACACACACACACACACACACACACACACACACACACACACACACACACACACACACACACACACACACACACACACACACACCGTCTTTGGATAGACTTTCCACCTCGGGAGGCTTTTGAAAGAGCATTCTAACGTCTGATCTGATGTATTCTTTGTTTTTATTTTCCGATCCTTTCGGAGGCCTGCAGTATCAGTTGCTGGGTTTCATGTGGAAGTGCTTAAGGTTTTGAGAGTTAACACCTTGGTGAGCTGCTCGCACTCTCGCCTGCTGCTGAACAAAGACAGCTTTGTGGAAACTCTCCTCAAATGTTTTCTTAACATGTTCCAAGCAGTTTGAGCAGGCAACTAAAGTAAACAAGATGTTGCCATGATAAAAACACTTGTAAAAACAGAGCTGAGTGCACTTAGAGAGGCTGAGCTCTACCGGGCACACACACTTTGATTCTCCTCCGTTCTATAAACAAAAGGGTGAGGCGACGTCAGAACACAATAAATAGTGATAGATTTAAGCAGGCACACCCCGATCTAAAGAATGCACGTCTTTGTGCAAAAATGAGTGTGTGTGTGTGTGTGTGTGTGTGTGGTTTAATAACGATCATAGCATAAAAAATAAAACCAATATCTCACTAGTTACAGACACAAAACTAAAACTTGTTTTTAAAAAGCTCATTCTGGGGAATTGTGCTGAATTAGTTCATCCAACACTTTTATCAAAACTGAACATTTTTTATACATCTTTTCTCCCAGACTGGTGGCAGAGCCATCACAAGCATCTGGAACTCGTCTCAGATCCTTCACAAATAAGTCTCCATCAGTCAGAAAGTGCAAAAAGAAACGTGACACAACTTTTGGACGCATCAGCGACCAAACTGAGGGGTAAGTTCTGAACAAACTCAGACACAAAGCAGTCGTGCAACTCTCGCAACTCTTAAGACTACATCAAATGTCTCACGAGTGAAATACTGGGCTGAGAAAGTTCTCACACTAACCGGAGAAGGATTCGAGACATTTTGGAAACTCCCATGAAAATGATGTTTTCAGTGAGAAACTGGCTTTAGTTGTGACTGACTGGACGAACGCTCTGAGCGGGACGAACGCTCTGAGCGGGACGGACGCTCTGAGCGGGACAGACGCTCTGAGCGGGACGAACGCTCTGAGCGGGACAAACGCTCTGAGCGGGACGGACGCTCTGAGCGGGACGAACGCTCGGAGCGGGACGGACGCTCTGAGCGGGACAGACGCTCTGAGCGGGACAGACGCTCTGAGCGGGACAGACGCTCTGAGCGGGACACACTGAGACATAAAAAGGACGTTGTGGCTAAAGCTTGTGATTTGTATCTTTGTTTGCATTAATTCTGCAAAAATTTCACAATTTATTACATTTTGACTGAAGTCTCATTTCAACTTAAAGTTTGTTCATTTTCTCACAATTTTACGTTTGAAACTCGTCACAAACAGTCAGTGAGTTTCAGTTCCCTCACCCCTTCATGTGCTGTCTCACATTTTTCACTTTTTGAATTCAGAGACTAAAAAATGAATTAAAAAGAATTTGAGACACAAGTAAGAAACAACTCTGTGACTAGTCATTAAAAACTGGTTCTGGTCCAACTGATTGTTCAAAGTTAAACTTACAGCATCAGGACAGCAACTCACATGAGAAAAATGTTTTGAGACATTTTGGACAACAGTCCCTGAGACACAATGAAAAGAAGATGGAGAAAGTGAAAACTCCCAGCAGCCTTTGGGGCGGCCTTTCTCTCTTGTGTGTGTGTTCGCTGAGTGCTTGTTTTAGAATAATGGAATTGTGTCATATCTTGTTTAAAGTGTGGCTAATCCGGGGTGACAGTGAGCATTGATCTGCTGCCACAGTGCAGATGTTTTCATCCTCTCCGTAACCATGGCGCTGGTACATGTTGGAGAGAAAGCTGCACACAAGGTTGATTAGTAAACCAGTCCTCAGATGAGGAATCAGAGAGTAAAGCAATGAAATGTGTCAGACTGCAGAGTCCAAAAGTTATTCTGCAAACACGTTTAACAGCAGGTGATGCTGATATGCATTTATCGAGATCAAACCACAAGCTGCTCACAGACACGAAGCTAAACACAACAAGAGCATCAAACAGAAAAGCTGATAAAGCCGAACAAGAAGAAAGCAAGCGCTCCCCGTCCAGTGACAAGGGCAAACACGCAGGGCTCCCTGAGTGCGAGCTGCCACAGATAAACATCCTACCGTTGTTTGTTTGGGAAAAACGGCCCCCATCACCATGGGAACTGCACTTATCACAGGAATTAGAGGCCCATGCAGTTCCCAGAAGGAGACCCCACCACAGCGCCCTTTTCAAGAGCGGGTCGACCCAGACTCGGGAATAACAACCAGCTGCACCTGCAGTGCATCTGCGTTGCCAGGGGTCACAGAACATGTAATCGACCCAAAAGGAGGACAAACAAACTGTGACAGAACCGTACCTCCGGCTGAGACTTTGACTTACTTGAGGAATGACTGGAAATCATCAAAGACAGCCTCACATCCAGGCCACTTGCAGACGCCGTGGCCGTACAGAGGGTGGCTGTTGGAGCAAGGCTCGTCCAGCGTTGACCTGGAAGTGAGAGTCAAAGAGGAAGTTAGCCAAATCTGATGATAGATCAAAACAACAGTTTCTCCTGCTGATCCGGAGCCTCCCTGTGTGTGCTGTATCGTGTTTTCACTCTGGGCTTTGTGGAATCAGTTTACCTGTGTGATCATCACTTGCTCTGCTCTTAAATGAGGGAACTCTGGTTGTGAAAGCCAAACCAAATCAATATGTAATTATTTAGTAGCACTGAGCCATGCTGCAATTCCCTTTGATCAAGACGGCTGCTGCTGCATCACTTCCCAAAGCCCACCTGGAGGAGCCTGTAACACAATCTGAAACTCCACTTTCACACTGCGCCCAAACTGTAAACATCCCCGCCTGGTATCAATTTATCTCCTGACCAATTCATGTCACCAGGGGCTGACAAGAATGCATCTATGGGGAGCGTATGGCTTGGTACAATCAGTCTAAATAGCAGGAACATCCCTGAAAAACAAACTTTACAACATCTTCCATATGGCGAGAGGCGTGGAACCACAGCTAACCACAATCAGAGCGGCCTGTGTGGAGGCTGCGTCTGCTAAGAGAGCGAGACAGGCAGCCATATGGACACAGGCACTATACAAGACACACAACTCTCAGATACAAGAGCCTGGGGGACTGGCCTATATTGCTACCACCTGTGCTTCTGGCGGCTTGCGAGCACAAAGCTGCTGCTTCTCCTCCAGCGTGAGCCCTGCGCTCGAAGACAGCGGGACAGATAAGGAGATTCATGGCACAACAAACTGTTGTGTTCCCACAAGAGAATAACTTCTGCCTCCAAAATCTCATTCATATGCATAGATTCAATAAGAAATAATGTCCAATTGTGCTGTAACACTCCACGGGATTACTTTAGGACAAAACCCATTTGGTGTCATTTAAAAATTGATCTAAAAACAAATTAGTAAAAAAGTAAATTTACCACAGAGCGCCAGTTTCAAAGGGTTAAACAAGCCGATGCTCAGATTAAAATATCATTTGTATCAATGTTAGTAAAGCTGAACATCAAGTAGGACATTTTAAAGGTCAGCGCAGGTTTCCTTATGTTATAATTGCTTGCTTAAGAGTTCACATTGTTCATAACATGTGATAATTGCATTGCAATTAGGAGGCAGTCGAGCATTCATGAATGCAGTTAGCAGATTTTTTTCTCCCCTTTCAAAAAATCTGATTTTTTTTCAATTATGAATTATGCATTCACATTAAGACCTCTGTTTTGATACAGCTAATAAATAGATGGCAGACGACCAATTATAATGAGTTTTTAACAAGGAAATGTGTGGACTGGTGAAGGTGACGCCGGTTTTTAATTTAAAGAGATCTTTTTTTTATTCTTTGCGAGGAGGCTTGTTGGTTAATTCTGTATTAATACGATTTTGAAATGTGAAGTGTGCTGGGAATCAGTGAGCACAAAGCGCTGCCAGGAGCTGAAGAGCCCCTCTAAACGGAGCGTGGTTAAAAACGACCAAATCAGCTACATTAGTAACAGGAGAAGAATGTGACGTCTTCCTTTTGAGAATATTCAGTTTGACTTGTGTCTATAGAACAGGTTGGGTCAGGATTAGGCTGACTGAGTTGGGTTTTGGTTTTCCAAAGCCGGAGCACCAACTCAATGTTAGCATTAAACACGTTCCCACCTTGGTTTGTCTGAGTTTCTGTACAGGATCACAGTGCAGGGAGATAGTTACCTACACAGATCTTAGTATTTCTCCTCTTATTCCTGTAAACAGATGTACGATCATATCACCAGTCGAATATATCATCACAATCTGAAACTCAAAAATCCAGACTGTTTTTGGTCCGTGAACGCCTCACTGCCAAGCATCAATACAAACGTCAGGGTTTGTACTAGTCCACGAACTCACCATTGCTAAGAGCTAACTCCTACTAGCATTGACGGATGGTTCAGGTTCAGGCTTTTACTTTCAGAATCAGAGTTTTCAAGTTAATACAGAAACTATCCAGTTTTAGTTCTTAGAGATTAATCAGAATCGGCCGGTCGGAGCTGGGTGGGAATCTGAAACTGGTCTCTACCTAAACCAGAACTTCTCTAGTAGACTATGGCATTTACAACATGTTCCCAGTAAAGAGCTGGTGCTGACTGGGTATTGGTGCTAGGACCTGAAGTCTGTGGTGGTAATCACTGGTTCTGGTTTAGCACTGGAACCAGTTGGATGTCATTACTGTCAGGTAGCGTGGGGGAGGAGCACTCTAATGATCTTGTAACTGTGATGAGAAAAACCTTGTCATCAGCTTTCTTTAAAGGAGCAGGACCATAAAGACCCGGTCAGACGGAGAGCGAACCTCCAGGTGTTTTACTGCAGACACACAGAGAGGAATCTGACAGCTGCTCGCCCGTTGTTTTCAAGCTCACTTACTTTGATGGGACGCTTTGGGCCATAAACAAGTCAAGAACTATGGCATCTCGTGTTGATGGACTCAATCTATCAGAATAAAATGGGAAGATGGATACTGATGATGCTAGGTCAGAGTCTAGCCCAGGTTTATTCCCTCGTGTTCGTAACTAGCTCCATCCCCCTTTAACACCAGATCCTTCCCTCCTCCTGGTGCTGCTGCATGCGTTACCCTAAATGATTTAATTAGCTTTTTTTTCTTGTGTAAGACAAATGAAAACCAAGAGAGGGATGGGAGAGCTGTGCCAAATCTGATTATTTATCTCCTTAACAGATTGCTGTGTTACAGTCCCTGAGCTGTTGTTACTGATGGTTGTTGGGAAGTAAAGTGGGCCAAGTGCTTTGTGAGGAAGCCCCCTCCTCCTTACAAAGCTGATGCAGCTCCGTATTGGGAATTTGTGTCAGATACAGATCAGGCACATTTGATTTAAATAAGCAAATCACTGAATAAAGATGACCCGGCTCACAGGGGTATATCTCTATCTGTGCATCAACACGGCCTGACAGATAGAGTGAGTCAGGCCCTGGTCAGGTCAGGGATGTTTATTTAGACAAACACAAATCCCAGCCTGCCTCACCCGAGTGTTCTTAGCAACAACTAAAAGCAGGAGCACGTGCCTCATCTTTGGTGTGTCAAGCCGGCAGTGATTGAATTTCTCCTCCTTCCTTAAGACGGAAGTGCAAAGCCAGAGAGTGATTCCTGTGGATGCACTTAAGGTTTTAGTTGCAGGCGTCGTTGTGCCTGGGCAGATTTTATATGACACATGAAACTAACTACATGGTACTTAGGGCCCGCTGTAAACCAATCTGAAGCCAGTCGGGAAAACAGGCCCATCTGCAGAGAGGCTTGTTTCAGTTGCATGACAAAAGGACTTGCAAAACCGCATCAATTAAAAGTTCATTAAGTTCAGCGCTGGGAGGATGAGTGGATGCTCTCTATTTACGCCCGGGCCGGCCCAGCCCATTATCTTCAACCTGATTATTCAAATCCCTGGATTATAACACAGACGTTTTCTCAGAGCATTGCTTAGAATAATCACACCTAATAATATTTCATTTTTTTCTTTCCATGGAGCCTCTGATTAGAATCAAGTCTGCATCATCAAAAGAGAGAACAACGCCTGTGAAAGTTGTGAGATTTACGTGTTGCAAAAATTAACAAAGGGAAGGATTACTAGTTGTGTGAATCTAAATGAGCATCATTCAGCTCTTGATGGGGTGCTTTGTGCTCACTTTGTATCAGCAGTCGTTCTTAGTAATTGCACGTTTGACAGTCTGTGTAGGTAATCCACTTCCTGGAACAGACGGGGCGAATGAGAATCACCTGCTCGCTTTTCTGACAGATCTAAGATACTACCAGAATATTCAGACCGAGGCTGCCTTCTTCACTTAAGCTCGTGTTAAACTGCTGCTGACATCTTTTTTAATCTCTGACAGTCAGCGCGAGGCAGAGCGCCTGCCAGCTCTTGCGTTACGTCTTCTCCGATGTTTCATGGAGCCTTCAGCTCGAGCTGGTTGCTGCCATCGATGTTCACCTTGTTTTCTTGTTTGCCGCGATGTGTGATGGAGTCAGCGAGTCGATGTCCTCCCTAGTGGTTTGTCAGCTAGACGCTGGATGGAGGACTAGAGAGGCCTGTGTGTTTTTATTTTCCTCCCCTGACTGAGCTGTAACTTTAAAACATAATCTAGTCTACACAGGTAGAGGGATTTCAAAAAATCCATTTGCAAAGAAATAGCAGCTTTTCACATTTTCTTTCTCCCTCAGAGAACCTGAGCACATCCTCTGGATGCCACTCTGATTCCTACAACCCCCCATGTCCCTCTCCCCACCAGCAGCCCCTCTTCACCTCCAGAGGCCTGCTGATTTACTTTGCTAAACATGATTTCATCGGCATCGCTTTCATACCGACACGTAGGTTTTGATCACTCAAACACAAGTCAGATGTTACGCGGTGAGCTCATGGTGCCTGGAGGCTCCTCACTAGCAGTTCAAAGATCAGCTTTTGTGCAAGAAAACAAGCAAATGTGTAAGATGCCAAATTAAATCCTTCCTTAAAGACACACGCTCTCTCTGGCGCGCGCACCGCTCCGAGAACAAATGCCTTTCACAGATGATTCATCCATGTTTTGAAAATATGATACGACCGGTATTTGTTTTTCTTTGCTTTCTGTTCTTGTTATGCTTCACTCTCCTCCTAAACCGACTATTTCATTCACCAAGTCAACAAATTCCAAGTGTGTAAGGAAATGTTTTTCTTTTATGAAAGGATGGAGGAAACCAAATGCAAATGTTTCAGGAAATGCAGCCAACAGGTCATTAATGATGTCATTTCAGCTTTGTGTACATTGATCCCAATCACCTTATTGCCCTAACGTGTTCCTATGAAAGCCCCAGGTACACACAGAATAAATTAAACACATCAGAAAGTCATCTTATGCTGGGAAATAATACTGAAAAACACACAAAGAGTGTGATTGGTTAGCACACTGTGAATGGCTCTGTGCTGCTACCATGTGAAATCTCAGCTAAATCTCTGTAAAATGGACTAAATATAGTCTAGTGTGGTTTAGATTCTATCTGTCATTGGGCTGAACTAATGGGTCGGGATCAGTTTGACTTTAGCTACGACCACCAGATCTCAGCACAATGCTGTGAGGCTGACTGATTTATAAGCTGTCTGTGGCACCACCTCCAATCAAAAAGCAGATTTTATGGGAGTTGAAATAAAGAACGTTCAGTTTTTTACGACATGTTTTGCTTCAAGACAGAAAGTGTTGACTCAGCATTAGGTAACAATGTGATGCAGCGCTCAAAGCATGTGAAGGGATGACTCTCAGCTACTCCATAGGACTGAGTTTGAGCCCGTTTTGATTTTGATCATGTCGGCCATCTTGAATTGAGTTGACTCTAAACATCCATTAAAATCTGTTCACTGGTTTGTGAAAAATACTTCCATCTTTTGGCTGTGGGTCATAATCATTTATAATCTTACATTTTATGAGGATATTTTCGTGACCTTAGGTCTTGTGAAAAAACGAATAATAACTGACCAAAACAGTAAAATCACCCAACGTTTAGAAGCTCAGAACCGACCATGTCGAAAGTCTGTGTGACGTCACCTGTTCCTGATATTCTCACAACAACGGTGAAAGAAAAGGAGGCTCACCCTTCTCTTTTGTGACTCAGGTACTGGCCGTTGGTGGAGGCGTGCTGGTTGATGACTGGGTTCTTTGGCGGTGCCGGGGAGGACAGGTCCAGGCCCCGGTGGCCATTGTTGCTGTTGTTATTGTGCTCCTCCTTCACGTGAGCGTTCGTCACCTCCTTCCACAGTTGTTGCAGCTCTGCTGGAATCATGCCTGAGACAAACAAATTGGATAATTAAATCAATTAACAGCTAATCCAACTCTCTTCTTCATCACCTAATTAAATCAAAGCGTCTGTAAACAAAGCTGAGTATTAATTAGAAAACACTCCACTACAGAGATCTCTACCCCGACGCCTGATTCTCCCCCTCCCTCTGTCCCTCTGATCTGTACACATGAATCCCTGGCATTCACATGCACACAGTAAACAATTAACATCCAGACAAGGCATGAAATCTGAATAATCACCATCACTTTCTCCCGACAACACAAGACAAGCAGAACACACACACAACAAAAAGTTTACAATAGCGGCGCTGGAAAACATCCCACCCTCGTCTCCTTGAGAAACAGGACCCCAGGGTAATATTCTCAAAAGCGCATTAATGTGCAAAATACTTAAGGCTCTGCACCGCCTCCAATTGACACAGACGACTTAAACCTCATTTAACGAGTCAAGCACACTGCAGCTCTCATAGGCCTTTGAAAGAAAAAAATCCCTTGAAGACATGTTTCTGAGTGCTGGAGACACATCCACAGAAAGTGTGTGTGTTTCTGTCTAAAAGTAACGGCCCAGACTCGGGACGGAGAGGGATAATGCCATGTTTATGCACCCAACTCTTTTTAATGCTTTAGAGGTGGAGAGACTTAGTTGGGCACACAGGAGACGTCTCCATCTATGGTGTGTCTGTTTTCAGAGGTCTGCTTTCACGTGACACAAAACGAGGATCAACCAGTAAAAAAACCTGAAGGTTGAGATTTTTCTCTGCTTGTATTTTCAGTCAAAACAAAGTGTTAGCAGCCTGCTAACGTAATATACTGTTAATCTTTATTGAGGATTCAAATGAAGCAGCTGTTTTAAGGATGTGAGAAGCCCTTGGACATGTGGTGAGTTTAACCACAGAGCAACGGGAAAAGAAGATTCGTTTAGCATTACAATTAATTAAATCCATCCTGAAAATGAGCGCTGGCACATGAAAGATGATTTGCACATGCTGCTTATCTGGTTAGGTTTCGTGAATCCCCCTCCCCCCTCACTACAGATACCAGAAGTGCTCCTTTCAAGCACCAGATTGTAATCCACTGCGTGCAAAATGCTTAGTCCTAATTTATTCCTGTTGTGGAAAATAACTGTGAGGTGAAGATCTCAATACGATCAGCAAAAATATTTTTAATTTGATAAGCTACTAAAGATTTTAATTATGCTGGTAATAGAGAACATTGGCCTAATGAGGCGGAGGACTCCAGAGAGACGCAGAGGCTAAGAACTGTGAAATGAGTCTGATAGGATTGCTGTAAATTCACACTGGATCGTTTGCATATCAAAGAGCAGGAAATGATTGCAGGACAAATCAATAACCTTTCCACGTTCCAAGGAGCGTCTTTCCTCATTCGGATATCTCCACACGCCGGCTCTGTACTGTCTGCCTGGATTCACCCTCGCTCTCCTCCTGCCTTGATGTGCTCTAATCGAAGCGCACGTCCGTGACAGGCTAAACATGCTTAATATCGCCGTCTGTGTTACAGCATGCTAATCCGATGCTTGTTGATTCCTAGCCGCGTTACGAGCGTTGCTCTTATTGTTTTGGTGCAGTCGGAGGCTTCTTGCCGTTTTCTGTCAGATGGAAGGAGAAGGTCAATGCAGATGTGAGTGTCCGGCACTCCGACAGCGGGAACAATCGTTTTCCCCCCACTTGGTGCTCAGTGACAGTGGGTGATGTATTTTTAGCCAGTTTGCTTGACAGGGCAGCCCACACTAGCTCAATTACCCAGCAGTCCAGGTGACCCCAACCCCACTGTTTGCTCAGATGAAACCGAGGCGGATTGACTGGTGAGATGAGAGAGGTAACGGAGTGAGACCAGCATGCCTCTCTCTCCAGCCGCTCTAGTTTTATTGCTTTTTGTTTGCACCTCTCCTCTCGGTGCTCCAATCTGACCCCTGACCTCTTCAGATCCAGCAACAGCTACGGCTCATGATTCCTCATAAATGACAATAAAATATTATTACACAAATGTCTCACTGCGTATTACATTTTGTGTCTGGACAGAGTTTCCCTCCATCTGATTACTGTGGGACACATAATGACACTGATCTGTAAAATCTTTTTCTTAGCTGCTCCGCCTGTCCATCCTTTAAATGCCAGATTGGTTTATCTTTCCTCTTTCCATTTTTCAACACAACTATTCCTCTCATTACGACGGGAAATACGGACAAGCACTTTAAAAAATGTATGTTGTTGGGACACTTGATTGATCACCGGCCTCACAACTCAATTTTACCTCTGCAGGTAGCTCTGGCACCGAGACAGGCCGAGCTCTTCAACCTTTTCCTGTCCTTGTCCCTGTGTACCCAGGTGACCATGTTCAAGCAAGCAGAAAGTTGATTTAAGGTTCATAATGACATCAGTTGCAGGCCATCATCCCCCAAATAAAAAATGGCCCCCAATGCTCCGGGCTCTTTAAACCGCGCTGTTACTTTTCACACACGGAGCTGGTGCCATGGGGGGGACGGTGACATCGCTATTAGTTTATTGTTCCATCAGACTGGGACCTTTACTGCGCCCCTGTTTATGTTGCCGTAATCACTGGCCTGCTGATACGCACCCCTTAGGTCTGAAATATGTCCTGTCCAAATGCTGCAGGAACTATTACCAGCAGCCCACCGCTGGACGTATCAATCACTGACAGGTCAGCCGCCTCACCCACCGCTGGCCCTGATGTGCCGCTGCTCTGTGAGCACTTCATGGCTCGCCACATTCGTTGCTTTCATATTACACACAAATTTGTCTTGTCACTGTCCCACCGGCCTCTCCCGGACAACCTAAATGATGTTGCACAGCTAGAGGAACTCACTCTCGTCTCTCTCTGGGTAACCTCTGAGGGTCAGGGTGCAGGATGTGCGCTTCATGTGCAAACACACACCTGAGCAGCCGCTGACTCACTTATCGGGTCAGGAGGACGGGCTTTTACTTCTGTTTGGATCAAATTCATATTTATGAGTGCTACATCCTCCCCCAAACACACTGTTGTAATTTATAACAGATACCGTCTGGCCGCTTCCAAGACTTTGAACATTAATGTCAAAGGAATTTACAACAAGAGAGACGAATTATACGCCGGATAATGTGAGCAATTGTTTTTCACTCCGAGCTGCTATCTATGAGTTTATACTTGATTAGTGCTATCAGTGTTAATTCCTTCAGTCCATCGCTTTAGCAGAACGATGACTGTAATTCGTCTTGGCCAGGAGCTCTGCTGTAAACACCGTATTTGATGATTGCTTTGTTACAGCGATCTGTCATTCGAAACCTTTCTGTTGCTTTTATTTTCTCAGCACATTAGAAAAAGGCTGGACACAGCTGATTGCATGCATTAACAGTGGCCTTTCCCAATAATTATACTGATATCTACATTTTTAAATGAGAGAAATAAAAATCATCAGCTAAAAAGTCACGGCAATTTACTGCCCCCAACTTTGAATCCATGATCACTGGGACGCAAACAGAGCAGATCAACTCATCACTTCCGACCAACAGCTAGCTGAATATTGCAGATTAGATCTGGGCCCCGGCCCGCTGATGCATGAAAGAGTTTAGTGATGTGGAAAACAGAAAGGTCATCAATAACTTCAAACAGTCAGGCAGAAAATGTGTAGGATAAGAGGACAGAGCCGGGGCCTGGAGCACTAACCTAAGTGTTGTAACAGCTGTCGGGGACACGGAGTTAACTGTCAGCGCTATAGGAGCAAACCAACCAGGTTTTACAGGAATCACACGCCGCCTGTTTGACAACGTAGACGTGATCCAGGAGAAACGATTCATGTTGTTGATTTAAAACTTCATTTGTCTTCAGAATTCAAGGTCTTTAAAGTTTAACTCAAGTTCACATCTTCTGAAGTCTGTTCTAGATTTAGATCTTACCTGCTCTGACTGGCCTCAGTCTGGAGAAACAAAGATGAGTCCTGATCGTACAGATGAGCTAACAGCTAGCCACAATCAGGTCAGTAACTATGTTTCTTCAAATAATTTAAATCACACAAATTCATATCAGTTTATACAAATACAATCTGACCAACTTTTCACCATCAAGCATTTAAACAGAGATAAATGTCATATTTTGTGGTCGTTTTGGAAAAATTATCATAAAATTCCAGCCAGACTGCATTTTTCCTTAATTCCACAGCAAACAGCCCCACATGTCCATGTAATTAACCCCACAATGTGATGTAATGGTGATATAGATGTTTATAAAACAGCCTATTCCTTTTTTGGTTGTAAATTCAAGTCTTGTTTGTTTGAAAAGAAAACTAATTTTATGTTAATGTTACAAACAAAATAAAAGAAAAGAGAGAAGAAGCTATGAAACGTTTGAGATTTAAGACGGCAGAAACACTTTGTAACTGTCTCCATGGTCATTAGTTGATTGGGTCAGAAGTGATCTCTCTGTTGTCAAACTGAGGTCATTCACAGAGCTACCTAGAACAGGTAAGATATTATTGATCATGAGAATTTCACAACCCCTTTAGTTTCTTCACAACTTAAACACAAACCTTCAGCGCAGCAACATTTTATCGATTTATGGACTCATTGGGATGTGCCCAATCAGAGCTGCTCTCTGTTTCTCCAAGCTGAGGTTATTCAAAACCAGGTTACATTTTAACTGATCATAACTGATCATTAACTGATCAACATGTTTTACTTGAGCTGACTTTTATTTCCAGGCATGGTGCTGATTGGTGTCAGACAGGATAAAGGCCTCCTGTAAACCACAGTGAATGTTAGGGATGCTCCGATACCAGATTCTTCATAAACGAGTACGAGTACTTACATATGAGTACTTGCAGATACCGTATACCGATACGAGTACTAATACTAAATCAGAAAAAATTTATAAAAATAAAATTAAAATTTTTTATTAAATTAAAAAGTCACATTTATCCGTTTTTCCATCCAATCCTAATTGTAAACAGAGTCCTTAAGGTCAGGGATCGAACTAAAACACCACAAATATTTTTCTCTGAGTCAGAAAGTATTTTATAAAAGGACTGACTGCTTCAGTTAATCTGACCTGGACTGGATGCAACATTAAAGTCAAACAGACTGAGTAACATGATGTGGAAAAACTAAATAAATTAAAATTAAAACCCTCAGAATAAATCTCAGCTAGCTGATTCTAATGTGGGAAAAGGACTTTTAGATAAATAAATGCACAAATGACCTGCCGTAGTTTCAAAGTCCGTTTGATTATATGATAGAACGGCTTGCCATACTTGCGCCGAGCTTTCGGCGAAGAAGGAAACTTTCCATCAGCTGATCAGAACCAAAGCGGTGTCTCTTTAAGCCTCTGCCTTATTCTAAAGTAGTGGTTGATAGAAGCTTTAATCAGCTCTGCTGGATTCTTCTGTTGTTTACTGTTTTATGTTAGCTAAACGTTAGCGGCTGAGCTAAACATGCTAACGCTGTAGAAATCCGATCGGCATTACTGTATGAATGGAGTACTGGAACTTTACCGAACCTGATGTCAGGACTGAGGATTCGGGGAGTGTATACTACGGCTAAATCACAACTGCTACTACAACTACTAAATACTACTACAACACAAGTAAGTTAACGCCATCTGCAGTGCTACAGAGTGAGCTCTGGTTAGCAGCTGGTGTGCGCGTCAGGTTAATGGAGCGCTAAGTACCGGCTCTAAGTATCGGGTTATGTTTATGAGTACGAGTACGAGTACACAACCTTAGTATCGGCCCGATACCCGATGCCAGTATCGGTATCGGAGCATCCCTAGTGAATGTGTGGTTTTCAGACAAAATGAACACCTCTTTCTGTTAATAATCTAAGGAAGAAAAAAAAACAATGTGAGAATCTCTGTTTCTTTATACGGAGGCCATTCAAACAGCTACTTGCTGTCAATCAGATGACATCTGAATAACATTTGAGCAGAAACCCAAAGACATCAGAAGATCCTTTATTAACCCTGAAGCCTTAAACAGCTGAATCACTAACCTGCGGTTAGAGAGGTGAAACGGTGGGAAGACGAGACGTCTCCCTGGAATTTGATGCTGATCCTGAATAAACAGGATGTTCTGAGCCTGTTGTGAAACCTATCAAAAGTACCTGGCCTTATCGCTCGTATAAAGCTTTACTCACAGGGTGTGTGAGTGTTTGCCAGATATCATACACACAGAGCACACTCACAACAACAGCCTCTGCCCACGGCAATCGTCTGCCTGATTTCATAGCCAGTCCAAACAATAACACCACTGTACAAATGCTGTTTGTGTTTGCGTATTACCTAAGCACTGCCCCCCCCAACCCTCCAGTTTTATCTTGTTATTTCAAAACTGTTTGTTTTAGCTAGGAATGAATAGTCAATGTCATGCTCTTAAAGCCTTATGACGCCGTTTTGTCACAAGGAGACCACTCCTTTACAAAACAGTGGAGGGTAAATAAAGAAATAAACAGCGCCGGCTGCCTATCAGGTAACAGGCGGGTCCTCAAAGACAAGTTCACGGGCAGTTTAGGAACAATAGATACAGTCTTCTTCCAGGGTAGAGGAGGAGGCTGCTGGGATGTCAATCACACACACACACACACACACACACACACACACACACACACACACACACACACACACACACACACACACACACACACACACACACACACACACACACACACACACACACACACACACACAGCAGCACAGGTTGAATCAACAAACAGAAGATTTTGCTAATTATTTACAATTATTCACTTTAATAAATTAGCTAGTGGCTAACTAAAGATTTGCTGAAGGTGTGTCCTGAGTCAGAGGCAGCATGAACAGTTTGTGACTCCATGCATAAGTCATGCATTGTTCTCTTTGTTGAGCAAATTTACACAGAAAGGAAATAACAGTGGTAGCTCGTCCACCTGCAAAGATCCCTGTTAAAACATCTACAGCGCTCTAAAACACCACCTCTATACAGCAGGACTTTGTTTAATGATGCTATGCGTTTATAATGTATGCATGGTGGGTTATTTTGGGAGTTCAGCTGTGTAGTTTCAGTAGGAGCTTTAATGCCTTTCAGTTTTTACCTCTAAATGGAGCTGATTAAAAGTATTTCAACAGCAAAACTATGAAACAGATACTTTAAATATTCAGGTAGTGATTTGGAACCCAACAACAGTAAATCCTCTCTGCACACAGACTCTAACGCCACTGAATACAGAGATCTGATCAAATTAAAACTTGATTTGTTGAGTTGAATGCATCGCCCAAACAGTTGGCCCTGACATGATGATCAGTTAATAGTTCTGTTTTAGCTGTCACTGTGTTCTTCCTGATTCTTCTTACTAGTTAAAGGGATATTTGGGTCAGTTTGAAGTTACCACACCCACCAGTGACATCACTCTAAGCGACCCGAGTCTCTAGAAACAGGAAGCGGTCCTCTGACTAGAGAGACACTGCTGCTGAACGGTGAGAAACTAGCTGCTAGCTTTCAGGGTTAGGTCTTTAAAAAGATCATGGCTGCATGGCAGCAGCAGAAACACCACAAACCAAACAGTCACGTGTAAACCTGTGGAGGTGGAGAGGACTGACCCTGAGTGAGGGAGTGCAGCGGCAGGCCGGTCTGTCCTGGCTGGATGGTGAGGAGCCCTTGTCTCTGAAGGTTGAGCAGGTGTTGCTGCTGGACCTGCTGGACCTGCAGGAGCTGCTGCTGGAAGGCCAACTGCTGGGCCGAAACCTGCCGAGTCCAACACACGCACGCACACGCACACACACACACACACGCACACACAGCTAGTGTAAACACAAATCAGACTCAAACAATATTTGTGTATAAAAAATGCTTAAAGCTGAAAAACACAAAATACTGTAGTTAAAATAAAATGTTTTTTATGTGGATAAGAACAATAAAACATACAACTTTCATGAATTCCACCTTAAGTGTTCACGAGTTCCACCTTAAGTGTGGGTTTGTCTGAGCCCACTTAAGACAGGTAGACCATACATCTCTCTCTCTTTCTCTTAATTAACGCCAGTCGGGAGGTAAATGACAAACAACGAAACAACATAGTTAATCATTCATAATAAGAGCCACAGGAATTTAATTACAGCCATTCATAATTCAGCAAACAACGTGTGACTGAATCAAAGTGCTTAATAACCACCCTAGAAAGTCCCAACTCTCCGAGGCACGGCGCAGAGCTCGGGGATGCTCTCTCCCCCCACAGCCAGCGCTGCAAGCTGCGTTCAATCACATGGCGAGGACTGACGGAGAGATCCCCGCTCCGTCCTGCTCGCTGCGCTACAGCTGTTCCACAAAATACGCTGTCATCTCCAACTTTTGGGGTTGGGGTGAGTTAATTTGGCTCTAAAAAATGTGGCGAGCATAAAAAAGTGATAAGAAATCAGAGAGGAGGGGTAAAAAAAAAAAAGAAGCAAGATAGAATAATAAATACAAGGAAATAATTTAATATCCCCAATCTCCTGAGAGTCAAAACAAACGGGAGATTGTGTTTAGATAACAGGGGCACGGAGGGAGAGATGGATGACCCTTAACCTGCTCATCAATCCCTAAATGGCACTTAAACAAGCAGAAAAACCTTGTGCGTTTTCTGACAGATAAAGACAAAATAAGGCTGCCTGAGACTCAACAGGATGCTGGGTCTGTTTATGAGTACACAAGGCCAGTTGTCAAGCTGGAGGGAGGAGAGGACGGGGCACTAAAAGCATTGCAGGGGCTGCCAAGCTGTGCACCGCACCCTTTTACCAAACACAGGATACACCACTTTGTTTACTTCTCACAATTGAGAGCATACAAAAAAGGTCTCAGTGCAGCATGGCAGTCAGGTCACTCGCTGGCAGCCCTGAAACCACTGAAACAGTCAGATAACCCTCCCCCCCCCCCGCTAACCCCTGTTTGGCATGTCAAAAGGATCCAGCAGCGTTCTCTCCCTTCCTCTACCTCCCTCCTCGCCCACACTGAGCCTGCTGCTCCTGTGATGACTAAAAATAAAGTGCTGGCCTATTACAGCGAGCCGGCTCATCTCATTGGATCAATCAGGGGAAGGCGGCCGAGGGTCAGAACTGCATTCATTCCTGGACATCTTGCGAGGTCCATCTCAAAATAAGGGAGAAAGCAAAACAGAGAAGGAAGGCCTGGGATCTCCTGTTTATGAAAGCCGGTTGCTTCTTTTCTTCTTGCCTTCAGTGTGAGAGAAGTTTCTCATGTCTTTAGTAGTTCTTTGTTCCCCAGCTCCTCCCTGACAGCCTCAGATAAAGATAATAGTGCTACGGGGGTGGGAGATCACAAGGAACAATGTCTTTCATCAAAACGCTAAATAAATAGAGGGTGGCTTTTCAGAAAAAAGGAAAGAAGAAAGAGAATCCAGCTCTGCAAAATGAATTTAACCCTCTCCTCTTTGCGTTTTTTCCCCTCATCGTCCCATCAGCTGACAGCAGCTCCTGTACGCTCCCAGCATGCAGACACATTAACCCCCCCCAGACCCAATAGACCAAATAAGAGGTTAACAAGAAGTGGCACGAGGGAGAGAAAAATACAGTCCCTGACAAATGATAAAGAGTGGCAGTGGCAGGCCTTTATTGTCAAGCTTCAAATATAAAGTTAAAGATCTTTGAAAAACTCAATTTTGATGTCTTTAAAATAAAAGAGGCACAAAGCAACAACAGGGGGTTATTGTCTGGCAGCCACAGGGGAGTCACTGCATCATTCTTATTCTGCCTTTTGATGGCTGCTCCAAACGCCAGTGAAAAGGAGCGCGCGAGCGATGAGGAGAGAAAGAAAACAGCAGCAGAGGGGGAGAGCCTCTTGAGGCTGCAGCCACTTCCTGTGATCATACATAATATGCTTAAAAAGTACTTTTTTTTCTCCTCTCTTTTATTCTCGTGCTCCATTCAACTGATCAATTGCACCTCCTCGTCCTCCCCCTCGCTCCTTTACTGTTTACATCAGATGCGACTCGGTGACAGGCCCTATCTGAGGCCGAGGAGCGCCGCTGTCACGTTGATTTATGGGAGCATCACGCCACAACTTGTCCAAACTGAAGCCTGCAGTTCATTAATTAGGGAGCTACAACTTTGAAGTTGTGCGTTTCGACAGCGCGCGGACGTGTGCCGGGTGTGAGCATGCGCCGAGGAGCGCGTGCGTCCGCTTTTAACATTCAGCTTAATTTCCCCGTGCCCTTCTTTACTTTCCACACATGGAAGTCAACGGGGACGGCAGCAAAAATTCACAGATTGTCTTTGAACTTGTTCTGGCCGCGCAGTAATAATTTGCTTTGTCCACAGTGATGCCTGTATCCGCCTGTCATTAACACGCATTAAGTCGCTGCCTATGAGCGAGTCCCGCTGTGCTACGGGGAGCCGGGGAAAAAATCAAGAAAGAAAGAGAAAGACGGGCAACAAAGCTGGGAGCGCTCTCTGTGCTGATATCTCACAATTACATGCCTTCGTTTCCTCGGCCATTTCCATGTTAATTACCAAGAAAAGCCTCTCAGATTTATACGCTCCGTGTTTTCTCCTTCCTGCCTTTCATTATGTCCTGCTCACAGGAGCAGCATCTCTTTATTCTAAAGGACTCCCCAAAAATGTAACAATACTAAAAAACATTACCTAAATACAGAGACGAGTCCTGGAAAAACATCCCTGTATTCTTTACAGCAGTTGTTAACATTTAGCCAGTAAGTCTGACATGCTAATCAGAAGCATGAGTGCACTTGAACCCCCCCCCCCCCACACACACACACACACACACACACACACACTGCCTTTAACCACAGCCTGAAAGCAGATGGAGCTGAGGGAGGGAGCGCGGTGTGTCTGGCCGACGTTTGGAGATGGCAGGCGGTGGAGTGATGTCAGCCTACCTCTTTACTCTGCTTGCTGCCTGCATGTTGCTGCTGCTGCTGCTGGAGGAGCTGGAGGTGGAGCGTTTCCTGCTGCTTCTTGTAGAACTCTTGAAGTTGCTGCTGCAGGAGAGACAAGACGGTGACAAATGAGTTCAAGTTTGACAGTCGCAGATTCTCAGCAGCGAGTTGTGTGAGAATTTCCAACACTTTGAGGAGTGTTGTCTTTGAGGCTTAGAAACGGGAGAACAGCAGTTCAAAGGACATTTATCCTTGAGGATTTGCACTGCGTTTGAAACGTGATATTCACGTCTGAGGAAAACTTAAGAGCGTTGAATGTTGCACGTTACCTGCTGTAACATGAGGGCCTGCTGCTGCTGGAGGAGAACCTGGAGCTGCTGAGGGCTCAGGACCTGCTGCTGGAGGATCTGCTGCATTTGCTGTGGAGTTATCACCTGCGGTGTCATCATAGCCACTGACACTGGAACCTGCACAAATATTCACAACAAAATACAGGTTTCAGAGCATTAACACAAACTTCATATAAAACCAGCTGTTTTAAAACATGGTCGTAAAAAATTAAAGTGTGGGGTGAGTTTCTGCCATCACACCTTATCCCACTGGGCGGCACCTGTTGGAGACTTGGTGGAAACATAGAAAACATAATGCTAAAGTTTCCTTGGAATCACACTGAAGTTTTGTGATGCGTTTAATTTACAGCCAGGACACTCTGAATCTGACTCATGCAGTTTTTCTTCTTGTTTTTGTCATAAATATGTTTTTCACCATCATTTTATTCATAATTTGGTTGCCAACTCCTTCTAAAACTGTATTAGACTTTTTGCACTTTCTGACTCATGGAAATGAAACTACAGGTTAGAGACGTGTTCCTAACACCCACAGAGGGCTGAGCTGCAACTGTCAGGGACTGGTTTTAGACACAAAATATTACAATTTTAATTACACAAAGTTGTGCAAAAGAAATTAACTTTAAAGCAACATGTGTGAATGTCATGTCACAATTCAGTCACTATATGTCTCTGTTTTATTGCAGTTTACACACGTTCTCCAACATCGTCTCAGTTATTTACATGTCTGACTCAGAAATTAAATCCAGAAGAGTTACAGACAAGATTCAGATGCTGCATCAGTAAACATTTGTTGAAAGGAAGTTGAGAAGCGTTGGAAATGTGTCAGAGACACTCTGAGGAATGATGCTCACAGCCCAGTGAGATGAAGTGAAACAGGGTCAAACACAAAACCACCAGGGCTGGTCAGTTCATTCATCTAATAGAAAACTATTTCATAGAATCTGATTTAAACTTCTCCCAGTTTGTTGTTTGTCCAACTCAACACAACACGTCGCACCTGAGGACATGAAGCGGTTCGCTCGCTGCATATATGTCCTGTAAGAATATCTGATTAGAGACGCTGTCAGCAGCGATCTGTTATTATGAAGATATAGAGAGAGCCTGAGGAGGAGGAGGAGTCAGGCTGAAGAACACACAGACCTCTAACTAACTCTCACAGAAAGGTGTGAGTGCACGGCTCCTCCAAACGAGTGATTTGTTGTGACATTGAAAGGGGCCCGTAGTTGTCAGTGTGCTTTAATTGCTCCGGCGACACGAGGGAGTCGGAGTGTGTCTGGATGCTGCCACTCACTCAGATGATGTGCAACACCATTAAGAGATGCTTTCCTCTGCGTTTGTGTGACAAACTGCAACTTTTAGATGCAGCTGGATACTTGTTGTGTCAATGAATATGTGCAGTGATAAAACAACACACATCAGGAAGGACAGGAGTAGTGTGTGTGTGTGTGTGTGTGTGTGTGTGTGTGCGCTGTCAGCTGCTGATGTGACAGTTCATCTTCAACAAGGTAGCAGAACTATATGACCATCTCAGAGCTAATGACACCCTTTGAATTTTTCATGCCTTTCTGAATGTAATTTAGCTGTTTAAGATCTTTTTTTTTGACACACACACACACACACACACACACACACACACACACACACACACACACCCTTCATGCATATAACCTTAATCACTGTCCCCATTGCCGCATTAAACAAAAACAAAGCTGTGCTGTAATGAGCAGCTTGTAGTGAAAAGCAGAAGAAAGGGCAGTAATATCAGGCAGGACGGAGCGGCTTTGATGCTCTCCGTTAACTTTATTGAGCAGCGCCAGACTCCGCCGCTTCTTTCAACCACAAGAGAACGAAGGAGGCTCGGCCCCACCCAGGACCGGCTCCATGCTTCTCATTTCAGCACCAGGCGACAGGACGCGAGGAGCAAAATACAATATTAATTCCCTCTTGTGTTATGTCTTAATGTGCAGTTCATCTTGACTTTTGCACATGACTTGTCCTGTCATTTGCACAGCCCCCGACTCCCATTCCCTAATTTCACAGTCATTATCCACCGAAGTCTTTTTTTAATTTTATTTTACGGGCCTCGCTAATTTTGATGAACTATTTTGAAGGTCATCCTCGTCCTGCTGACACGTGAGATATGGTGCACATCTAAACATAACGTGCACAGAGGAAAATAAATAATACCTGTGGGAGTTCTTTACTGCGTGTTTGATTCCACAGCGTTTTTGTCCCAGTCTATTTTCTGCTGCCCTGTAAATGCTTCACATTCGTCTTGTTTTCAAACGCGCGATCCTTCTTTTTTACCACACAGCGCAGCGAGAACAAACTCTAATTTAACTCCGTGGTTTAGATTCTCAACCAGATGATCAATAAGTGAGATTCTTTCCACTTGAGGGGTCGTATCCCGTCCTGGTTTTACACTCTGTCCAGTCAGGAGCATCTGGCTTACCGTAACTACAGCGAGAGCCTATTATAGACCCCGTTTTATTACCCATCACTACTGAGGTCATTAGCAGCAAGAGGGATTGTATGCTTCTTAACCTATTGATCAATGTAACTACTACCATTTAATCCTGTGCAGGAGGAGTGAAAATCTGCCTAAGACGGGGCCTATTGAGTGGAGGGGCGGGAGGGAGGAGCACTTTAACTAAAAAATATGGCCTGAGCTGCCGTATCGTGTCCATTTAACGCAAACACAGGACGCCTGTCGCCACTTAGAGTGCTCCCATACGACGCCCTCCCTTATCTCCTGAATAACATCATGACTCCAGATGATCCACAGGAATACATCACCGTCTAAAAATAGTCTGAAACGGGACTGGGAGCGGACTAATAACTGGAGGGATCCACTAAGCTCAGCTCTAATCTGCTCTCCCGACATGAGAGTGTGAAAAAGAGGACATTCGGAGGATGCCAGAAATAGCTGACGTTTATGAATTTCATGAAGGTGTGGTGCTCTCCAGGTGCCTCCTGAACATAAACATTCAAAACCTGGAACATTCTCACACAGCTGCAGAGTGGCTAGAGGCAAAATACTGTACCAGCACAGGCCTGCTGGCCAAACACACACACACACACACACACACACACACACACACACACACACACACACACACACACACACACACACACACACACACACACACACACACACACACACACACACACACACACACACAGATGCACAAATCTAAACTGTAGCATGTCAGCAGCCACTGGTTCAAGCAGGCACATCCATAACGTACCGAATACGAGGAGCTAAATCACATTTTTCAGAGCTTTAAATAAATGGAAGTCAAATGTTTTCTTTCAATTTAAAACAACAATAATCACTCCTAATATTCTGTTTGTTCTCTGCACCGCGTCTGGACGAGCACTCGCAGAAATCATTTATCATTTATAGACACCTTCGCTTCTATTTACTCAGAGGAAAAATGCTAAATATAATAATCAGATTATAAAAACACATTTTTCGTCTGAAAATATTAAGAGTCATTAATAAGGATGACTCCATCTAGTCACAAGTCAGAGGTCAAGTCAAATAACAGCCTCGCACCAAGAAACGGAGACACAGGAAGGTGAGAGACCGAGAGGTGCAGCGGGATGGAAAAATAAAATAAAATAAAGGGAATTATCACATTTTCGTTGGTGCTCCCCGGGGTCGTGTTGTTTTCTGGGGGCATCAAATGGAATGAAGAAGTAAAAAGAAATAAGAAGCCCCAGAGAAATCAGCGATCCCGCTCCGTTTGATGCTCTTATTTTACCTCGGCCTGCCGTGGCGCCAGGATCTCGACTAGGAGCTCCTGCATGAAAACGGTGCAGAAATGAGGATTTCACGGGAGCTATTGTATTTAAGTGATGTGTGAACATAATTAGGCTGGAAGGACTCATTCCACATTATCCATTCAGGTTGATTGAAACCTCTCAAGTGGAGAGCATTTTCCTCCCTCAGAAAATAAAAGATGCCATGAATTCACATTAACAGCTTTTACATCTAATAATAACAGAAATATTAATATGTTTCCAAACAGGACAATAAAAATTACCAAGCAATTTAAAACTCCTCATTCTCACACGTCTTTAAGCCGCTGTAATTCCTTTCTCGTCATCCACAATCAGGCAGTTTTAAAAATATTTACAGCGCTAATCACAGCCACATGTCACCTCACACTCAGAGCGCAGGCAGGAAAATTATCTGCAGCAACTGTAAAAACAAAAGTAAAATTGCATTTTAATTAACTGGTGGATTACAAACAAACAGGTTCTGGACGGAGCTCGACCCAGAGTCGGGTTTAAACAAACAAAGTGCACGGCGACGTGAGCGACGCTCTCACCAACAATAACAGCTGAGCTGAGACCTGGACGCCGTTTCCCACAGCGGAGGCAGCCGCCGCTGCAGGTGATCGCTGCTGAGGGGACGACACAAACACACACATACACACACACACACACACACACACACATACATACAAGGCAGCCTTCCTCATTTAACACACACACACACACACACACACACACACACACACACACACCAACCTCTGACTAGCCAGGGTTTAAAGAAAAAGTGTTGTCACCAGGAAATACGCTTCAATTTATTCAAAATGTTTACCAGCCTAATACAGAGTGAACTAACGCTGATTCATTCAAATATATATTTTATTTTAAATTCCCACTTGTCTTTCTGGGGGGAACCTTTCAAGCCACACCTCCAGAACCGTCTTTGACACCCAGTTCAGAAATCTGACTTACAGATTGTGTGTGACTGCTCCACCACACACCGCCGCTCGCATCTTCACCTTTTCTGGACGGCGTGTTGGAGTCACAGAGGGTGTAATCTGCATGGCCGTTCACCCACCGGCGTTTTCAGAGGCGTCATTTGAGATTTAATTAAGATCACAGCCTCCAAAATCCCTTTTTAAATGGAACTAGTGAAAAGACAACGGCTGACACGTCCTCGCTCAGATCGTCTCTGTTCTCTGCACAACAGAAACAAGAAGCTAATCCCCGTTTCCATGACGGCAGACGAGAGGGGCACAAGTTGTGTTGCTTCTTGACACTTCTAATGTTGTGTTATGTGATTCATATGAACTGCACAGACAACTTATTTAAACAAACTTGTCTGTGTCAGCAGCAGGTTTCCATAATCCACCCTCACTTTCTCAGTGCAACCTGTCAATAACCGGCGCTGAAACGGAGACGAGTGATGAAAAAGATTTTCCACCATAAAACACTCATGTAACCTCGTCGTTATCTCAACATCTCCACCTTTAGAGGCACATGCCATCTCAAGTGTGGAGTTAATCTTCCTGTTTGAAACACACACTCTAAGTAATGACCTCCGAGTCGTTTTCAAGTAAAAACACAACGTTTTGTTTGGAGATGCCAGGGTCGAACAGCAGCTGGTGACTCTCTGGATCTAAACTATTCCTCTGTCTATCTCTGCCTGCTCCTGCACAAAGCAGAGACCGTCCCTTATAGAGGATTTCCCAGCAAGCCGTGGGGCTCTGCAGACGACCCCCTCTCTCCCTCTCTGGGTGCACAGCTAATATCTGCTTGCCTATGTCATGGTTTAGAAATGACAGGTGCTGGCAGCCCCTTGCCTTGACAGGCCACTGCACAAATAACGCTCCTGCCTGAAAGGGCTAATGCACTACTAATGAACAATAAATCAACTTTGATTACAAACTGTCAACCCAATCAGCCTGCACTCCAGCTCTCCCAAACTGTGAGTCTCGGCTGCACAGCTGCACGGCATTACGGTGAACGCTGCCCCTGTTCGGGCGTCGCATCTGATCGGCTCCTGCTCTCCATTTGCCAGCACACTTTATCACTGATGCAAGGAGACGAATCGGTGCAAACAATTAAAAAAGAACATGAAGACGTTTTTGCCACTACGGTATATAAAAACACAAGAAAAAAGTTGTTATAAAATCAAACAGTTTCACCTAAATTCACCTCTGTTCTAATTAAAGACAACACACAGACACTAAAACACACACCAACTTCTCAGAGAGACATCAGCGATGACATCTGGAGTGACAACTTCGTTTGTGGTGACTGTCAAATACAGAGCTGTCTTAATTCCCTGTGACACCGCGAGGAGAGTGAGAGCTGGTCCAGACCGTAGCCGGAGAGCAGGAAAAGTCTGACCAGCTCTCGTTAAGTCAGAAAAAAACAACAACTCAGGACAGAAAGAGGGAGACATTCCAAGTGGCTTCATTGTGAGGATTATCCAAACAAGGAGCAGAAAAGATTTAAAAGAGGGAGGCAAAAAAACTGTTTCCTGTTTTTCTAAGAACTTTTCATAATTCAAACAGCACAAAGTAGAGAAGCAGATCCTGCTGAACTGGTTAGCTCACTGTCAGCAAAGTAAACAAAACTAAACAAACCATGTAAAACGGCTCTCAGGAACTTCAGGTAAAGTTAAAAAAACACGGTGAATAAAAAAGATACATTTCTGTCAGCAAGCACCTCAGTAAACAAGTAAACAACAACAACTAATGAAGAGTTCTGACAGCCAAACATCCAGACACATGATCTAACAGAGTGTAATGATACCTGTTATCATGTTCTCCTTTTATCAGAGCGAGACAGTAAACCATCAGAGTCTCAATCCTGGAGAACTCCTCTCATACAAACTGCATGACAAAAATAACCAATTACAATGACAGAACATCAACGACAGGCAGGCAGACAATAAACCTCCTTTCCTCCGTTTTCCCCGGTCAAATTAAATTGTCAAGTGTTTTTTTTCTTACACAAGAAAACTGGCAAAATCATAGAAATCAATCATATTGACAAACCTGACAAACTCCATTTAGCTGGCAGGGTAAACAGAGTGCCGGGCCACGCGGTGCGGAGTGAAGCAGAGCGGAGAGGCGAGCGGCGAGGGGAAGAGAGAGAGAGAGAGCGAGTGAGTGATAGAAGGAGAGAGAGAGAGAGGGAGAGAGAGAGAGGGGAGGCTGAGAAGAGGCGCTGCTGTGCTGCTGAGGATCCAACCTTCCTCAGGATACGGACAGATTGCACGCGCAAGGTTGCTCCCCGGCTGACAAGATACAAAACTATCCAATCAACCACGCCCTTCTCCACCAATCACAACCAGCCCTCTAAACATAATCAATTCAAACTGGGCCACACAATAGGGGTCTGCTGGGCTGCAGGTGAAACCGAGCCTTTGTGAGGGGCCCCTTTAAAAAAAGAAGAGAGGGAGGGAGGGAGAGAGAGAGAGAAGGGGGAAAGGCACAGTTGACGGCTGTTAACCCTTTGACCCATGCCGGGACTCTGGCCGTGCGACTGAAACAATAGAAGCCTAAAGAAAAAAGGGCCTTTAATTAAACAACAGATAAGTAAACACAAAAAGAGCCGTTCCCACTCTCAGCTGCTGCAACAAAGGAACAACTCGCTTTAAATGCTGGAAAAAAAAGACACAAATAATGAAACATAATAAATAAAGATTTATGAGAACAGCTTGTTTTGTCTTGTATTCACTCCAGAGGTAATCCAGAAAGCACCACTTTACAGAACGTACTCTGACTGAATCCAGTCAGAAATCCAGTTTTTTTTTTCTAGTTTTTAAACACTTATCCTACAGTTTGCCTTCAGGAGAGCTTAAACCCACTTATATTAACAACTAACATTACACCAGCTACAAGGCAATCCATCCACCTCCATCCCAATGAGAGCAATTAGCTGTCATGATATCATCACACTCTTCAACACCCCGCGTGAGAGGAAAACGGCAGGAAGAAAACAGGACCCTGCCACCTACTGGAGATCCCACTGAACTCACCGGGGCACGCACACACACACACACACACACACACACACACACACACACACACACACACACACACACACACAGACACACACACTTCTATCCCAGCTCAAACGCGAGTGTTTATCTGTAAGGAAACAGAAATCCTTCTGCACCACATTTTAGTTTTAGAAAATGGAACCAGTTGCTAATCAGGTAAACTTGACAATAAAAGTTGAAGACTTAAGGCCAGATTAACACCTCGCTTTGTTAATAATCAGGACAATAAACACGGAGCTCTAAAACACGCTCCTATCAGCAGCTATAAACCCTGGCTGAGGATGAAGGAATGTTCCTGGGATGCATTCCAGTCTGCAAACACACTGGTAAAATAAACAAAGCGCCTGCATAACAAGCCACTGCTCTCATCTGCTAATAACTAACACAATGAGCCTGACCTATATAAATTATTGACTGGGACGCCTCAAGTGTCAAAAGTGACAATTCCAATACATATCATGGTGAATAATTAAGTCGAAGAAAAAGAGGCTTTTATTTTCTATCTGACACGCTCAAGACAGCTCACGCAAAGAGACAGTGACATACGGGTGTGTGTGCACACTCACACTCAGCGCACACACACACACACACACACACACACACACACACACACACACACACACACACATAGTGGTTTAGGCTACGGCCACACTCGTCTCCCCCGGCGCTCTCCCTGGGGTGGCATGTCGGCGTCTTCTCAATAAAACACCTTCTTAGCAGTAATAGGCCACTGTTCTCATTTCAACGCTCCCAAAGGCCTCATGATAAATTTAGCAGACACACAGTTCAAGCTTCTCCTCTCACACACTGTCTCTCTGATCCACTGCCTCTGTGCCTGCGCCATGTAAAATAATTACACATATGTGTCGATGTGATACACACACTATATGGATTTTTTTCTCTTTTTTTTGTTCCTGCGCAGAGAGAAACATCAATATCCTTGAGCCTTGAACCGGAGTCCCTTGTGATAGTTTACAGAGAGAGAAAGCTGAGCGATTGTATTCATGACAGAGTGGATGACATTATAAAATACTCCCATTTCCTGCTCGAGTTAGAGCGAAAGTATGAGTTAATGTCTGGTCTGGCCTGGGCTGTACTCCGCTCGGCTAAAGATAACGACTCGGCTCCGATTACAAAGCCTTCCTAAAACACTAGCGGAGCCAGTGAATAAGCTGCACCGGCATGCCAGCAACTGTGTCACCGCTACTGGAGAAAGAAAAAGGAGAGGAAGTGGAGGAAAATGAAAAACTCATTCCTTTTTGTCGAAGCGCACCGGTGACCTGGACTATTGTCACCAGAGAACAAACACGAGCTATTTCCGTGTTTCAGTCAAATGTTGTTGAGGGACTCAGCAGGGCAGGAGTGGATTAACATAAATAACAGCTGCTCTAAACAACAACAACAACACTACAGCATCAGACATTTAAACTGTTATTTATCATTCAGACTTTAATTTAATTTAAAATATCTAGGAGGCATTTAAAGGAAACGAGTTATTTAGCTACATATCTTACCCCTGAGTGTCCCACCTGATAATACAACCAAAATAACTAATAAAGAAAACGTAAGGATTAGGGGACTGTCTATGTTCTGAAGCCAAATAATAAAACATATTAAAGCCATACTCAGTAGCCAGGTAAACAATGTAGCTTTTAACGTTTTTTTAAAAGCCTCTTAACAACGTTCTAATATAATATAGCCATAAATATATTGTGGAGATTTAAAAAAAAAAATGAAAGAAATCAATAAAGTAGTTGTCTCGCAGTTCTCTAAACACTTCAGCCAATCCTATCGTTCGGACCGTACGATAGGATTGGACAATCCAGCTGTCTGTCTGCCGCATTTCCTCACTGCTTGGATTGGCATTAATCCACCCGGACACATTTTGGGGCAGAACATCCCGGAAGTGAAAGTGAAAGTAAAGTAGGACAGAGAGCCGGCGGGTGATTCCATTTTAAGATAAAAATACCAGAGTCCCCCAAAAAACACCTTTTCAGCTAGCAGAAAACTAAAAACGTTTGGAGGTGAAAAGAGGAAAAGCTGGGGGAACGTTTCTACGGCTGGAGTTAGACTCTGCTTTGTCACCTTTACAAACCGTGGTCCCATGTCGGCGGGAGGCTGGCGTATGGATTTTACCCGACGGGAGGGGTGAGTTCACCGAGACGTGTTTCTGTAAAATAGCTAGCGAGACCTCGTTTGTTTACCTGGCTACTGAGTATGGATTTAACTTACTTCTAACTTGTGCACCTGACTCAGTTCAGCCACCTGAGACCCTGGATCTTTATTTGAGGACTCCGTCAACCTGTAACCCCCTTTTGTCTTTTATGAAGGAGAGCTTTGAATTTTTAACGTTGTTTTCTTTTTCTACTAATAGTTCAAACACAGTGTTTTTATTTTTGGTGTTGAGGACAAATTCAAAAATAATATTTCATATTTAAATATATATTGTTAATGAGGTGTTCTTGTCACGATAAGGCAGCAGACCTCCCTCCCTCTGACACTGAGAAGAAGTCCTCTTTACAGTGGACGGGTTTTCACCCGGAGCAGACTTCCTCCTGCTCTCTTTTATATGCTGGATATATGGGCTTGGTTATTTACTTTTCATTTCAGCATTGTTCAGTCAGCACATGTGAACGCTGTATTTGCTAAATATTTCCTGAGGTAATATGCCAGCCGGAGTATAACGGAGCTTGTGTTTCGCTGTGTGCCGTCTTTACTGTGGTTTCTCACTTCGTCAAAACAAGAACAGTTTTGGCTTTGAGAAACATCGATTTAAGGAGGCGGGGGGATTTCTGCCTTGTCTTGTTGAGCAGTTGATTTAAACTGAGAGCTATATTAATACAAAAGTATCTGAACAGTGAATGTGAGGGGATAAAAATACCTTCAACACTAAAACTGAAGCTATATTTATGTTGATTCATCATAAGGTTTGATGTATGAAACCTAACAGATTTACTTTAATGATTAGAGTAGAACCGTATTTATCTGTGGGTGACTCTTCATCACTTTAGAAGAAAGGAGGTGATGACCTGCTTCACTGTATTTGTTCGCCTGTTTCCAACATTAACCAGAGGAACTTGACAGAAACGTTCTGTCATGTAACAAAGTGCTCTATTTTATATGTTTCCTGAGAATTTTTTCAATAACTGCAAACACTCAAAAACAAAAAGTTACTTTCATAAAAAGTTTGTTGCTTTACAGAAGCATCAAAAGCTCGGAATCATTTTCGCACGCAACTCCTCGTTTTCTTAGTTTTCACTTTGCTTTCTGAGAAAGAATGTCTCGTCTTCTCTCCTCCAAACAAAAGTGAAAATGGGTATCAAGAGTTGCCAAGCTGCCAGAAATGTGCAGTGACACTTGAACAGAAACTGCTTTGTGAGCTGATGCTGACTTGACTGCACCTTGCATAGCTGTTAGAGTTTATTAATGCTACGGCTGACTGTGCATCCATCCATCCTTCCACCCCTCGGCAAAGGGCGTGTGAATCACTCTAAACAACACATGGCTGACATCAAGATATAGTGCACGAGGATGACATGAAGATACAACAGATTTTAAGGGGAAGTGTGTGTGTGTGTGTGTGTGTGAGAGTGGGGTGAAGGCTGGAGAGGCTTGGAGGGAAACATCCGATGAAACGAGGACGGTGAACATGGTAAAATGGCTCCGAGTCATGTGACTGAGAGACCCCCTCACCTCTACTCATCTCTGCTTGAATATGTAGGACTGGAATGGATGACTCCATTCTGACAGGATGATCCCAAACCTGGTTCTAATCTACACCTTACACATAATGCATTTCTACAACATGACAAGGAAAACAAGCCGCGACAGAGACGGCCCGATGTTCAGCCTCACGCGAGCATCGGCTTCGGTTCTGTGCTCCGACAGATCGGATCACCTCAAAGCAACGCAGACATCGAGATGTGATTTCATTACAAATAAAAAGTGCTGAACTGCCTCAGAGGCTCACACAGCTGATGAATTATAAGACTTTACTGACACTTTGCCGACTGACACAGGAGGCTTTATCCTTGAAGAATGATCACTGGATAAAAGGAATGAAGAACTGCAGGAAAATGTCAGTTTAGGTATTACTAAAATGCAAATTAGGAGGAAAAATTAATGTTTTACAGCTGTTTAAGATAAACGATGGGTGCTTTGTTTACTGTAGCAATAGAAGAGGAAACATGATGAAGAAATGGAATGTAGTGATGACGTGACAGCTTCACAATGCAGAGACATGTAGGGTTAAGGTGAGCATGGCTCTTCTAGGGAAAAGAAAGCTCATATTTAAGTCGTTTTGCCAAGTGAAAGTAAAAAGCTGCTGGCAGTCGCTAAAGTTCTCAAACTGAATTTGTGATGAGTTTTCAAAGTGTTAAACTACCTCTGGATGTCACAGGTGTGTGATGGCTGGATCAAACTACAGGGAGGGAATCCCAGGAATTTATTATGCTTTAATTCTCTTAACTTTAAATTTAGTGTATTCAGGTAAAATTTTAATGAACTCTTAAAGCCATACTCAGTAGCCAGGTAAACAATGTAGCTTTTAACATTTTTTTAAAAGCCTCTTAACAACGTTCTAATATAATATAGCCATAAATATATTGTGGAGATAAAAAACCCCGAAAGAAATCAATAAAGTAGTTGTCCCGCAGTTCTCTAAAAACTTCAGCCAATCCTATCGTTCGGTCCAAACGATAGGATTGGACAATCCAGCTGTCTGTCTGCCGCATTTCCTCACTGCTTGGATTGGCATTAATCCGCCCGGACACATTTTGGGGCAGAACATCCCGGAAGTGAAAGTGAAAGTAGAATAGAGAGTCGGCAGGTGATTCCATTTTAAGATAAAAAATACCAGAGCCCCCCCAAAAAACATCTTTTCAGCTAGCAGAAAACTAAAAACGTTTGGAGGTGAAAAGAGGAAAAGCTGGGGGAACATTTCTGCGGCTGAAGTTAGACTCTGCTTTGTCACCTTTGCAAACCGTGGTCCCATGTCGGCGGGAGGCTGGCGTATGGATTTTACCTGATGGGAGGGGTGAGTTCACCGAGACGTGTTTCTGTAAAATAGCTAGCGAGACCTCGTTTGTTTACCTGGCTACTGAGTATGGCTTTAAAGAGAGCTGAAAAAAGCTGGATGTCCTCAAATCTGGGTTTGATTGAAGGTTAGATGACAAGTTTTGAATGAAGTGTTGAAACAAACTCAACTGAATGAAAGGAAATGTCTACAGTCAGTAGTAATTTGTATACATGTAAAAATACATGAACTTATAAGGATTTACATTTGTAATTGAACATTAGACTTGTGTTGGATGGCCATCATCCAAAAAAACTACAGGATGGGTAAAAACTTTCTGAATGTACCGAGGACTGGTATTGAGTTTAGCATTCAGCAGCTCCTTATGGATGGAATCAGCTCCAAACCAGCTGAATGTGAAGGAACTGGTCTCACTGGTGTAACCGTTTTAAAGACATCTGGATGTCAATGTCTTGATCTATGATTCCTGTTCATGACTCTGCTTTAGTTCGTCTTGCTGACCGTCAGAATGTGCTTTAGTTTTTCTGTGATGGGTTTCATGTCTCAGCCAGGGAACTCTATTAAATCTCACACCACTTTCCTGGTTAAAGAAACACTCCTATCTTTTGTGTTTTATTGTGTAAAACTATGGATAAATTTTTAAAACAAGTTCATTTTAATAAGAACCACTTGAGTCATAAATAAGTGATAAGTGTTTCTAAATTCTAATGTCATGAAATTAAATGACATTATTGTTTACAGTTCAAATGTTTCCTTATGTGAGAGTAAATATGATTTAAAAAGAAAATCAAACAATTTAAAAACAAATATCTGAACTAATGTTCACAACGTGGAACGAAGGAGGACGTTTTATTTGCCGTTTCTTGTCTTTGAGGTTTTGTTGTTGGTTTCTTTGTTGTTTAATACAAACTTTAAAAATATAGGTAGAAAAAAGGAAGTGGAAGAAAAATGATTGTATTTTTTATGATCTGGAGAAGAGGAGGGATTTAATAAGTTCTTCACATCTTGCATCTCGTATTTGTTGTTTCCAGTACTGCTCTGCTCACTGAAGTGATTTGTATACTCACTACTACAAAGTTACTGAGTATCTGTTGGAATTTATAAACAACAACAAAAACTACACTTCTTTAAGGAGATGGATTTGTGTTACTAGAATAAAGTTTTGAAATGAAGTGTGAATTTTAAAGAACTAATTCCCTTTATGTTTAAAAAACTGGTCAGTAAAGACATCTTCCAAAAACACTGCCTACCTTAACCCACTTTATTTGACAGAATACATTGTGTGTGTTATGTTGTTGGTTAATACAGACTGGTGTGGTCTGACCAGTGGATTACCACTGTAGGCCACTGGTGGACTGTCTGAGACACCTTAAAGTGCTGCCTCAGAGCAGCCTGCAGCCCTGGCTGAGCTCCAGATGACAGGCTTAGCCTCGGCGCGCTAATGACTTACAGATTGGAACTCTGTGGTCTACATGTGTCAGGATGAAGCCATGGGCCCGCTGCAACAACAGTAGGAGAGAAAGAGAGCCGACGGCTTCTCCCTGTCCTGTCAGACGGCCCTGGATTGTGTCACGTCACACACACACCACACACACCACAAATGAAGGATGTGAAGAGCCAATGCAGGGAGGGGGGGGCTCTCTAACTGAAAAGGCTTTCATCCTGTAAACTAAAAAGACTTCATCTTTTGACCTGGAGATGCCCTCTATGAGGGACACTGGGGTTTTAAACTGAGTGAGAAGAAAAACAAAGGGGAAGAAAGGTGTGGTTTTCTATAGAGATGGTATAGATGAAGTCACCGTCAGGGACTGTTTGAAAAGAATCCTGCATGTGAAGAATATAACACTGGTAAAAGTAGCTACGTTTTCTGATGCGCCTTTTCACATGAAAAGGCCCCAAAATGAAGACACAAAATAACAGAACTGTGAAAAGATAGCTTGATTTATTGTTTATTATTCAAGAAAAGCCCTAAAAATCAGAAAAGAGAAATTCAAAGCCTCTGCTTTGTTCTGTTTGAGACAAATGAAGCCAAATATCTGGACTACAGGTGACTACAGTCACCTGAACACATCAGTGTGTTTTATAGCATCAAATAGCTCGTACAATAGACACACCTGGAAAATGATCTGAGCTGCATTTATGTTGATCAGCCTGTTTAAATTGAGGGGGCGGGGCCTAAATGTTCACACTGTATTTGGAGGTCTAGCTAATATTGATGTCAATGAGAAAAAAACACTTAAAGTCATACTCAGTAGCCAGGTAAACAAACGAGGTCTCGCTAGCTAGTTTACAGAAACACGTCTCGGTGAACTCACCCCTCCCATCGGGTAAAATCCATACGCCAGCCTCCCGCCGACATGGGACCACGGTTTGCAAAGGTGACAAAGCAGAGTCTAACTCCAGCCGCAGAAACGTTCCCCCAGCTTTTCTTCTTTTCACCTCCAAACGATTTTAGTTTCCTGCTAGCTGAAAAGGTGTTTTTTGGGGGGACTGGTATTTTTATTTTAAAATGGAATCACCCGCCGGCTCTCTGTCCTACTTCTACTTTCACTTTCGGGATGTTCTGCCCCAAAATGTGTCCGGGCGGATTAATGCCAATCCAAGCAGTGAAGAAATGCGGCAGACAGACAGCTGGATTGTCCAATCCTATCGTTCAGTCCGAACGATAGGATTGGCTGAAGTGTTTAGAGAACTGCAAGACAACCACTTTATTGATTTCTTTCGTTTTTTTTTTTTTTAATCCCCACAATATATTTATGGCTATATTATATTAGAACGTTGTTAAGAGGCTTTTAAAAAAACGTTAAAAGCTACATTGTTTACCTGGCTACTGAGTATGGCTTTAATATGTTTTATTATTTGGCTTCAGAACATAGACAGTCCCCTAATCCTTACGTTTTCTTTATTAGTTATTTTGGTTGTATTATCAGGTGGACACTCAGGGGTAAGATATGTAGCTAAATAACTCGTTTCCTTTAAATGCCTCAGTCTGATGTCTGCAATCAGACACAACAAGCACAAACATCTAGAACTCAGTGCATCCACACAGCGTTCATGCATATATATGTTTATATATAGGTCACACACAGACAAACTTCACACTCACACATAGAAGCTATCAGGCAACACCAGGCACTATGTATGACTTCACCTGGTTTCATTTTACTTTCTTGTCTCTTATTATTTCCTTTTTTTACATTATTATTATCGTTGTGTGGCTGGCCATGTGGTGGAGCGTTGCTATTATTAGTAGTATTATTATTGTCCCTAATCTGTTTGAGGATGATATGCGTCATAATTTAGCTAAACACACAAATCTATGGGGTCACTAAGGTTTGTCTCATGGAATATTCATGGAGCTGGCTCCAGAGAGAAGAGGTTAAAGATCTTTGACCAGCTTAAACGGCTGAAGGCAGATGTTGTCTTGCTTCAAGAAATTCATAAGAATGCTGCAGCTATAGAGGATCTTAGAACGCCTGAATTTAACAGCGTGTTCTCTGCCTGCTATAACTCGAGGCAGAGAGGAGTAGCTATTTTAATACACAAAAATGTCCAATTTTCAATACTTGATACAGTTACAGATCCAGAAGGTAGATTTATAATAATAAAAGTAGCTATTCAGAATAAAAAGCTATGTATTGGCAGTATATACGGCCCAAATGTTGATGACCCCTCATTCTTTCATTCCTTTTTTGCTGCACTCTCTGAACACTCGGACTGCTCACTGGTTATTGGGGGCGACTTCAACTTTGGTCTGAATGAGGAAATAGACCGGCTCAGTTCAGCTGGGACTCAGCGCTGTTGGCAATCCACAAATATACTTAAACAGTATATGAGTGATTATGGACTGTGTGATGCATGGCGATCTCTTCACCCCAACCAGAAAGAATACACTTTTTTCTCACATGTCCACCACTCTCACTCCCGTCTGGATTATTTTCTAGTCAGCAGCTCCTTGTTGACTGACATTTCAGACACTGAGATACACGCTAAGGCGGTCAGCGATCATGCTCCTGTCTCTTTAACTCTGGTAAATAATAAAACTGTTCCACCAAGTAGGAACTGGAGATTTAATACATCACTGCTTGAAGATGAAGATTTTATTAAATATTTTAAAGAAGAGTGGGCCTTATATTTAGAATATAACGACCTGCCTGGAACACCAGCATCGGTTCTCTGGGAAGCTGGGAAGGCTGTAATTAGAGGTAAAATCATGTCATTTTCAACACATAAGAAAAGAACAGAGAACAAACGAACTCAGGAATTAGAAGAAATCATTAAATCTTTAGAGACTTCCCAGGAAGAAGAAATACAGGGCAAAGTACGGAAAGCAAAGCTAGAACTAAATGAAATTATTAATAAAAAAATAAAATTTTTAGCACAAAGACTTCGAATGGAAAACTTTGAACATAGTAATAAATCAGGTAGATTTCTAGCCAACCAGTTGAAAAAAAATAAAGAAAAAACAACTATATCTGCAGTTAAAGACGTGACTGGGAATACAGTTTATGATCCTGAAGGTATAAACAACACTTTCAGAGATTTTTATAAAACCTTATACTCTCCACAGATTAACCCATCAGATAATGAGATTAATCAGTTTCTAGACAGAATAGTACTTCCTAAACTGCCAGATGGTCAAGCGACGGCCCTGGACTCACCATTAACCCCAGCTGACCTCCAGGAGGCCCTTAAAACCTCCAGGAGGCCCTTAAAACCTCCAGGAGGCCCAATAAGAAGGCTCCAGGTCCAGATGGATTTCCAGCTGAATTCTATAAAGAATTCTGGGATACTCTAGCTCCAATCTTCTTCAGAATGATACAGGAAATAGAAGGAAATGGCAGACTACCACCAAATATGAACTCTGCCAACATCAGTCTCCTGTTAAAACCAGGTAAAGACCCTGTATTTCCTACCAGTTATCGTCCCATATCACTTATTAATGCTGATCTCAAAATCATCTGTAAAGCCCTCGCTAGAAGATTAGAGAAGGTGACTCCCCTCATTATACATCCTGATCAGACGGGCTTCATCAAAGGAAGACACTCGTCCACAAACTCACGTAGATTACTTAGTTTAATAGATTACTCTAACAGTAAAAACATTGAAACTAATATTTTATCTCTAGATGCAGAAAAAGCTTTTGATAGAGTAAACTGGAAATTTTTATTTGCAACTCTACATAAATTTGGTTTTGGGAATTCTTTTATAAACTGGTTAAAAATCCTATACAGTTCTCCAACAGCTTGTGTCAGGACAAACGACCGGACATCAGCCAGCTTCTGTCTTCACAGGGGGACCAGGCAGGGATGTCCACTCTCCCCCTCACTGTTTGCTGTTTTTATTGAACCGCTAGCAGCAGCAATCAGGCAAAGTAAAGATATTAAAGGAATAAAATGTAAAGACATAGAACATAAAATCAGTCTTTATGCAGATGATGTATTACTGTTTCTCCAGCATTCACAATCCTCCCTCTCTCAGGTCATTGAATTGATAAACTCTTTTTCAAAAGTTTCAGATTATTCAATAAACTGGTTAAAATCTACAGTTCTTCCAATTAATTGCTCCTTTACCAACTGTCCTAATACACAGTTGCAGTCAGGGAATATTACATACTTAGGTGTTAATGTCTCTCCTAGACTGGCAGATTTAACTAAACTAAACCACATCCCACTCAAAGAAAGTGGAAGATGATCTGGTCAGATGGAAGTCTCTACCCATATCGCTCATGGGGAGAGTTGCTTCAATTAAAATGATGGTTTTACCAAGAATCAATTACCTATTCTCAATGATTCCAAATAAACCATCATCTGACTGGTTTAGATCTCTGGACTCGTCTATTTCTAAATTTCTTTGGAAGGATAAACCTCCACGTATTAGCCTGAAAACGCTACAGAAAACCAAAGATAGAGGAGGACTAGATGTACCTAATTTTTATCATTACTTCTTAGCCAACAGGCTACAATACATCTCAAGATGGATTAAGCAGGACCCACTAGATGAGTCCTGGTTAGACGTAGAACAGACAATATGCAACAATATAGAGATTTCAGATCTACCATTTATTAGCTCAAACATTAAACGAAATGCTTGCTTTAAAAGCCCTAACATCAGCTCTTCTCTGACAGCATGGTGGGAGTATCTGAAAATGACTGAGTCTTCACTGATTCCATGCAGGCGTACACCCATCTGGAACAATCCTGACATCCTACAAAACAACAATATGATCAACTTCTCAGACTGGAGGAGTAAAGGAATCGTATACCTGGAACAT
>SSNR01000119.1:465075-500126 GCA_006937965.1 Callopanchax toddi
GGTGTATAAGAGACAGGTCCTGGGGGCTCGGGTTCTGCTTGGCGTGGTGCTGGCGGGGGGGCTGGTGTCTGTCTCAGTGCCTGGCTCTGGGGCCTTTAGTTTGCTGAGGGGCCTTGGTACCACCTAGCCATGTGGGGCTGGTTCCATCTGCGCTGGGGGGGAGGAGTCTTGGGTCTGGGGGGGGGGCTTTGCCTGGGTGTCTATGTCCTATGTAAGCTTGTAGTTACTATGTGGGTGATCGAGGGAGGTATAGTTACCCTGCTGGGGTGGGGGTGGGGGACTCCGTGGGCTCCGTGGCGCTGTGTGGGGCTCCTGCCGTGGACCTGGATGGGTGGGCCGGCGATCTCCCTGCCCTGGGTGGTTTTGGGGAACGGGGGTGCTTACTGGGGCCAGCGGGGGAGCTGGCCCCCTGGGAGGGCTTGTCCCCCCAGTCTTGCCTCCCCATCCCCGGATTTTTCCCTCCATCTGCTCCACCACGTCACCACACACACAGGGCTTTGGGTCACAGGTACGTCATGGGTGTGGAACACCATCTCTGCAGTCCTGTGGCCCAATTTTATTGCACAATTTAAACACTTCCACCCCAGCCATTCTTACATTATGCATCTAGGGTCTTTGGAGAAATTACACCCAGTAATACCCGGGGGGAGGGAGGTCTAGCCGGCTAACCTCTCCTCCGGTGTCATTACCCATCTCCACGCATTTAGACACTTAGGATCCAGGGCGGGGCATGGCGGGCCGCCACCCACTCTTTTTAAAAGCATCTTACTACAACACGCATCAACACCACATTGGAGCAGGCGGGGGGAGACTTGGGGTCTTCACACACCCCTGTTCTCTGCTCGCTGCCTGGGGCCTGGAGTGGAGCGGGCCGTCTGGTCGGGGTCTGCGATGGGGGGCTGCTCGGCTGCGGCGGGGTGCGCGGTGGTCTGCTTATCCCCACTTCAGTAAGGGAGGGACCATCTTCTGATCTCAGGGCCGGCTTCACCCTCAGGGCGCTGGTCCCTGGTCCTGAACATAGAGAGTGCATGGGGAGCGAGAGTGGGTGTATAGCGTCTATTGTGTGTCTTGGTATGTTTGCAGGAATGTGTGTGTGCACGCATGAGGGAGGGAGAGTGATTGTGTCTGTGTGTGACTGTTTTTCTGTCAGGTTTCGTTCCCCCCCCCCCTCTGTGACATGCTAGGCCCTCCTCAGCAGAGACTATCCTCCCTGGCTGCGCCTCGGCATTGGTGGTGCCTTTCTCCAGTGGCGTGCTGGGGTGTCTCGGGGTCTGGGGCTGGGTGCTGGGGGCGTCTGCCTGCTCTTCTTCCTGTGGCGGCCTGGTGGGATCTGGGACCCCGGGGGTGGTCGGGCCTCTGCTGGGGCTGGTTCGCTCCTGGGTCTCGGGTCTCTGGTTCCGGCTAGATCTACCCTGGATGGCCGGCTGCAGGCGGTGCCTGTGAGCTCCTAGCCGCGGCCCCCCAGGGGCTCTAGCGCGGCGACTGCCGGGGGCCCACGTGGGGTGAGCCTCTGCGCCCTCTGGGGGAGAGTTTAGCGACTGCCCTGACGGCGATCTCCCTGGGGTGTCCGTGCCCTGGGTGGCCTCTGGACGTCTGGGGCCTGGACCTCCTTCGCGTCCTCCGTGGGCCTTGGGGGCGGGTCTGTGGCTCCTCGAACTTATTATTGAATGTTTCAATAGAGAAACCTTACATAAACAAGCGCGCATATATACACACAGGTGATCACAAGGTGCTCACATAAAGACGGACTCAGGTGTTTTCAGACACATTGACTGGGGCTGTGGTTGGCACTGAACTCTCTTGAACTGGTGTATACGTATACATTTGAAGAATATCACAACTGTTGTGTATTCATATGCTGTTTGTTGCTGTTGTATCTTTTCTTCCTGTTTTGTTTGCTTGTTTGTTTGTGCTTTATTTACAGGTCTAGAAGTGGACTCTTCATGTCTCTTGTTCTCTTCTTTTTCTGTTTACTTTCTCCCCCATCCCTCTTTCTGTACCCTTCCCTTCACTTTCAGGCTCCGTGTCCAATCAACCATAACAATATTCTAAATAAAGATTTTGGGGGTTATATTTAAACAAAAATCAGGAGGAGTTTTATAGCAGTGGCTGTAACCTCTCACCTGAAACAGCAACACTGTTGGGCTTGTTTTGGCACTCAGACATTATTCTGTTTGCTCCACAGCCGGACAGGACACGGGGTTAAAAAAAAAAAAAAAAAAAGAAGAAATGCGGCAGACAGACAGCTGGATTGTCCAATGGCTGAAGTTTTTAGAGAACTGCGGGACAACTACTTTATTGATTTCTTTCGTTTTTTTTATCTCCACAATATATTTATGGCTATACTATGTTGGAACGTTGTTAAGAGGCTTTAAAAAAAACGTTAAAAGCTACATTGTTTACCTGGCTACTGAGTATGGCTTTAATAAAATGTGAAGATTTCACTCATTTAAATGTTCACATTTACTTAGAATTAATTTTCAGGTTTATGAAATCAGCTGGACCGTCAACATGTGTTATAACCAACAGGATTGATCATTTACTGAATTAATGATTGTCCATTACCATGACGACGATCATGTTTACTCCCTAGTGGCCGGCTGCAGTATGCGATTGAGTTAATTAAAAAAGGTATCTTTACACGTCTTTGCTATGGTTGTATAGCTGTTTTTACTTTGTAATAATATTTTATTAATGCGCAGCACTTTGGGTTTTCATGTTGGATTTTAAAATGTGATTTATAAATAAATTAGATTGATTGGAAGTCCTGCCTCCTCTAGTATTTTCATGAGTAAAAAAAAAATATATATTTTTTACACAACTTTAATTTATATCTTCTTATATTCTTTCTTGTTTTGTTTATTTTTTTAAATTTAATTCTATTTGAATGAAACTGTTTGGACTTTTCTTTGATGTTTATGTGCATTTAGCAGCAGTTTGTGAGGAATTAACTTTTTCTGACTCCAATGATTTTTTTTCTTTTGGTTATTTTTGATTTATGTAGTTCTTATTATGTTGTTCATGTTCAAATATTTCTAACATATCCAACAGAAATGGGTTATTTGATGTTAAAAAATAGCATGAGTGTGTGCAGGTGAGCAGTCAGGACTGAGTGGTTAAACTGTGGATCAGCAGCACCTGTAAACAGGATATTTAGGATTTTATATCTTTAAGATCTACCTGTTTCTCCTGTAATTGGTGATTTATTGATCATTTACTCCAACAACAACCACTGACTCCAGTTCCTGTCACTGAGTCTACATGTGGAGCTTTAGCTGGCCATATAGTCCCAACTTTACCAGTTTAATGAACACAGAGCCCTACCTCACACATAACCCTGGATGAGAAACAATCTGGACGTTACACTGACAGCAGACACACCATGTTGACAGAACATCTCCTGCCCAGCTGAGAGCCTCGTAATCCCCAGTAGGAGGTCGATGCACACCTTGGACCCCTGAAACGAGTTGTAGGTAACCAGCCAGTCTCATGAGCAACGCCACAAAACGAGCAGCAACCTCCCCCGCCCCCACCCCGATGCTGGTGGACTATCAGCCAGGGTCCGACAGCGTTCTTCCTAATTACCTATTTCTCCACTCCTGATCCTGCGGCTGGCATAATTAGTTACCTGGGGCTGCAATCCAATTTGAAGTGATGACAAGAAAGTGATCCATGAAAAAGTAATAAGTTAAATCCAATTTCAGCCTGCCTCTAATTAAATGCACATGGAACTAATGAGTCAAACCCTACCATTTCACTGATAATGGTAATTAGCGGGGTGGGAGTAGCTGGCTCTCGTCGTCGTGCCACTGTAGGTGTGAAAGGCGCGAAAGGTAAAAGCGGCATGGATTCTTTTAATTACACGTGTCACTCTGTCAATGTAATTTACTGGCTTTCTGACCAGTCAAGTATGTTTAGCTGCTTTCCAGCGTGTGGCAGCTGTTTGTATCTCTGCTAAGATGAGAAGGCCTCTATACGGCGCGGGCTTCTTGATCCAGAGGCAGCAGTGGGCGGCGCGAGGCTGCGGGGGCTTGGGGAGGGGGCGCCCCTGTTGGAGATATAAAACCAAAGAGCCATTTAATGCTGATCAAGGATTCGGAGGCTTGTTTGACTCATATTTTTCTCCCCGTTTGTACTCGTTGCAGGTCATTTTTTCCCAGATGTTTCACGTAGACTGTGCTTCATTATTTTTAACTTGAATGAATTGGAAAGTGAGTCACATCTCCAAATGAGTAAAAAGTCTCTCCACACATCTCCTTGTGCCTAATAGGAGGACCACAGAGATGAATGGAGTCACGTCTGCAGATCAGGTGCCGGCTCTACTACAGTCTCATAATTGTTGGATCATGTCTTTTGATGACCAGGTCCAGCTCAACACAGAATCATTATCCAGGCTGTATGATGGAGAGAGTGGATGCTCTGTGGTGAGAGGGGCTTTTTTCTTAAAAAGGAGACTCTGACCGTTAGTCTTTTGTGATGAAAACAACATAAATCTCACCACCGGGGGAAAAAAAAAACATGAGCAGAGAGGAAAACAAATGAAGCATAATACATACATCGAACAACACGCTGATGTTTATGTATGAACATTTGGAGTGTGTGTGTATGGGCTCTATTTAATTAGAGGAATATGTAATTCTCAGATAAACAAACACTTGTTTGAACCTGTGTCTTTTTTCATAATGACAGTTTGGACCCAGCAAAACGCAACTGGGAACATTAGAGAGCAGGCAATTTAGGCTGTTAGTTAGACACTACAGCAAGTCGGAGCTCTGTGCAGAGGAGGGGAGGGGAGGGGAGGGGAGGGCCCGGCTCTCTTTTCAAAAGCTGAGTGACAGCTTGGCCAAGCTCTCTGTATACATTAATAAATTAGAATTTTAATTTTGTCTTTGTCTGCAGGAGATGGTCTCGTACTTCACTATGTACCAACAACTGGCTGTACGCTGGAATCTGCCGTTGTGGTCCCCTCTGTTGACCTCTGCAGCACAATTCCCTGGCAGGCTGGGAAAACTGTTTAGTTTGATCCTTTCAACTTATTTGAATCCTGACAAATATGCACACAACTGAAAGGTCATCACAGTCATATTTCATCCTCTGCAGCTATTCCAAAGACATCTGCACAACAAAGAGGCTTTTCCACAACCTGACATTAGACCTAGCTGCAACAATAGCTCATTAAAAAGGGACCCCAATGGGATAGTAAGGGTATTAAATATTATATATACAGAGAGAGAGAGAGAGAGAGAGAGAGAGGGAGAGAGAGAGAGAGAGAGAGAGAGAGAGAGAGAGAGAACAGGGCCTCTGTATTAATTACCAAATATGCCCTGAAGTGGTTTGCAATTTCACACTGACACAAACAACTGCTCCTTGTTCAAACAAAGATATACATCTCTGAGGCAGCTGATGTGAAATGAAGGTGAATATTGCATCAGATACACATCACTGCTCAAATTATAGACGAAACAAGATGAAAAATAAACAGAAAAAAGATTTTCTCCAGCTGCTTCTGCCCCAACACCTCTTTAACTAGCATAACGCTTGTACTTTCCCCACCTTCCTCATCGGCCTCTGCTCCAGCTTCAAACCCACCACCTGGAACATCCACCCAATCAACGAGATGCTCTGTGGCTCCTCCTGCTGTTGGGGGTGCTTATGAACATGGATTAGCTTCCATTTTAATCTGCTGTGGTAGAGACTTGGATTTGATGCAGCAGCTAAAGGTAGCCAGTGGAGCTCCATGAACAGAGGGGGGACATGTGCTCTTTTAGGATGACTGAAGACCAATCTGAACCATCTGTAGAGGTTTACCAGTCCAGGCTGGAGACCAGTTAGAAGGTCATTGGAGCTGACCATAGACTGGACCAGGATCTGGGTGGTGGACTGGGTCAGGTGGTCTGATCTTTAGGATGTTGAACAAAGAGAAGCGGCAGAAGCAACCTGATCTTTAAAGGTCAGCTGGTCGTATATAGCCAGGACATGTGAGACATGACATAATTAAATTGTCACTTTTGTCTTAATTACATTATAATTCGTTTACACTTAGCAACCAGTTTTCCCCATTTGTTCACATTCCTCACACTTCCTAACTTCTTCCAGAGGACCACTCTGGCTATTTTAGGAAAACAGTTGTCTTGATATTTTTGAACATGTTCAAAGATCACATTTGGGCTTCAGCTATCAACGATTTTAGTAACAAAGTACTCAGACACAAAGCTGTGTTGTCCTCTAACTGCCATCAGATCTATTGGCTCCAGAGAACCAAATGAGTGACATTAAGCAGCTCCTTGGTTTTTTGTCTTCTTCTGTTAAACCAAACGACAGAAACCTTGGTATCATTCTAGATTCTGCCATGTCATTAGAGGAACATTCACGAACATTAATCCGTAACCGCTTCTTTTAACTGAGAAATATCTCTAAGATCAGAACTCTAGTGTCAAAAGCAGAACTAGAGATGATTATTCATGCTTTTATTTCATCTCGCCTTGATTACAGTAACAGCTATTTTACATGTTTCTAATGACATAGATGTCACAGAGACTGACTTGAATCCTTCCTGATGCCACATCTGTGCGTAAAGAGGCGACACATCTGTAGACACGTAGAGCTGATGGAGCACTGTGTTTTTTCTTGCTGGTGGATAATTCAGGATGCTGCATCTAACTGGTCTGATGGTGTCCACAGGGGATAGAGTTTTAATCAGAAATACATCAGCTGTTGACGGTGCTGTTGTGGTGAACTAATTAGGTAATAACTGTCCCTGTGAAACACATTGAGCAGTGTCCAGTCACGTGGTTTAGGCAAAGCATCGAGCCTAATGATGTGGCTTCTAGGATTTGTTTATAATCAAATTATTTGGAGATTCGTTTCAACCATAACGCGACAGGAAGGCTCTGTAACTCACACGAGGAAACTGAGAACCCTGGCTTTAGGAAGTCACTCCTCAGGTAAAGAAGAAAACTGTCCTGTTACTTCCTTAGACTCCATCCTCTGTGATTTCTCTTTCTCACATCCAAACAACTGTATAAACACCATAATATAGCAATAACCTGTTTTTGTGACAGAAATGATAAACAGTGAAGAATCCAAACAAACGTTCATGATTCAAAAGTTACCAGAAACCAGCTTTTCTTCAAGTCGGTCCACATACAGAGTCCATTTCTGCTTCACGAGTTCTGTTAGACGTAGCTGATACATGGCTGACAGTGTGTGTGCTGCTAAATCACACATAACTGCAGATGTTGCACTGCTAATTGTAATTTCCTGTTCGCCCAGTGCTACTGTACTCATTTCTTTGCACATTGTGTTCTTCTGAAAGCTGCAGACTTTATTTTTCTGAACTTCTTAACCACAAAGTTACATAAGCAAAACCACCCGATAACAATATGTTAATATATAGAGAAATATCTGAAACAGACGGCAACACGTCCGCAGTACCTGTAGGCTCTGCTGCTTGTCGCTGGCTTTGGGGGATTTGTGGCCTGTGTTTTGTTGAACTGACTGCTGCTGCTGCTGATGCTGCTGCTGGAGAAGAATTTGCCGAGCCACCTGGAAGGCCTGACGGAGAGAAAAACAACACAAAAAGTGTTAAATATGATCAAAAGATTGTTTTTTAACGTGCCTAACTGAACATATTGCTCATTCTGTTGGATTCAAAAAGTCAAGTCAGGCGAAAACAATGAACAGATGTCAAGTTCACAGACAAAGAAAAGGGATGAAAAATGCTCAACAGCCATCCAGAGGAAATATTTATCTGTTGATAAGTTGCACTTACAGTCAACACAAAATGTCAAAGAGCCTAATCTGGGCTTTTGATCCTCCTTACACTCAGTCCAACTCCCTTCTAGAAAGCAAATAAAAGACTTTATGGCTGCTTCAAATATCTGTTAAAGGACACGGCTTCTCTGTGGAAAACAAAATACAGTGCAGTCACATGTTTATTGCTCCAGCTACTCCCTTTTCCCCTACGATAAATAATCAAACATGCCATCCAGAGCAAACAAAGCTGGAGAGAGCCGGGGGAAAAAAACACTGTGGTCTTGAAAACGGTCAGCGATACCAAGAAAAGCAAGCGTTGTGTTCCCACAGTGAGCTGGCCAGCCTCACACCTCCACCAGTAAACCATCTGGGTAAATAACTGGCCTCATTCTTTCCACCGTCCTCGAAGATTGCTCCCACAATCAAGCTAAGGGAGCTCATCTCCTATATGAGCGCTACGCTTCATTAGAGGAGAAGTTCTTAAGTATTTTAACTGAATATGTAAAAACCGTAGCGAGAAAAACCCACGGAGGACAAAAGGAAAAATATGTTGTCAAAAAGTGAAACCCGCAAAAGGCTGTGAGAAGAAAGTGATCAACAAGAAGCCCCCCCCCCCCTCAGACACACGGCCGTACGATGACATCATGAGGCATAAATATGACCACAGGCAGCCGAGGGACCACGCTCTCTACATTTCACCATCCTAAACTTTGACGCTGTTGTCTTCATTCACGCTCTCACACATGCTCCATTCTGCGTGTCTAATTGGTTTTTGCATTGAAATTTGACGGGGAACTCCCTGAAAGCACAGGCAGTCAAACTGAAAGTCTTCAAATTCAAACTAAGAAGATTTATGAGCACGATTCACTCCCACAAACGAGACCAATATTTACATTTTCAGTGATGAGTCTTTACTCTGAAGCAACTTTTAACCAGATTGCAAAACATTACCTGAACTGTCAATTTGGAGGAATCAGAGAAGCGATGACTATGAGTCATGCAAACACTGATCGTAAATTTCATGGCAATTTAAACTTTAATGGAAAAGAAATTGTTAATATTGAAACTAAAAGACATAAAAACATTTAGTTTATGTAAACAAGAACTTCAATTACACACACATATATAAAAGTAACTGAAATGTGAATGAAAACTGTATTTTTGCATCAATAATTTATTAAACTAGTCTTTATGTTTGAGCTTAGCACCATAAACTTTAACAGCTTCAGACTTTGAAACAACAAAAACACTAAAACAAATAAAAAGTAACTAAATAATTCACTACACCCAGGGCGTGGTATTACGGGTACACTGAAGAGTAAACACATCTTGTATTTTTTACTATAAATGATGACACATGCTGTGAAATACGTGTGTGTGTGTTTGTGTGTCTGGGTTTACAGCCGAGGGTGTTCGAACAAACACAGTTGAGTCAACAGGATATGATAGGAAGTTCAGACAGTAATGGACGAACAGATACATTTCTGGGAAGTCCTTCCTCTCTTACCTCATAAAAAATGACGTGTGACCACAAGCACTGTGTGAAACAACTCTATTAAATTTACAAGTACAGTAATGTTGTTAAAGGTGTGGTTTACTGAAAAATGTTTTTTCTGATTAATATTGGTCACACTGAGCTTTTCACACAGGCTGATCATTAGAACAGTCTTCTACATGGATCTCCAGCGTTTTCTTCTCAGAATATTTTCAGGTTGAAATGCTAAGATTTGAAAAACCTGGCAGATCTACATCACTCTGCGAATTTGCATACATGGTTGGTCTGGTCCATGTTGGCTCACGCCAGCCCACCGGAGGAGATATGGCTTGAGCCTTGGGGCCTGGTGTGGTCTGGGGTCCCACTGGTCAGTAAAATATGTTCTTTTATTTCTATTTACATGCAAGAATATCCTTAAAGTGAATTGACCCACAAAATCTTAGGCGACGCAGATTCTTGACTCGTTACGTGACACGTATAGAAACAAAAGAGCCGTTTCTCATGTGGGAGACCTGGGTTCGAGTCCGAAGCCGGGCAAGCGTCGATTTTTTTATTTTCCTCTAGGAATGTTTTTTATTTCACAGAGGAGGAGAAAGCCTTTAAGAGCAGCTGTTGGGTAAGTTCGTAACTTATTGTTGCTGTGATATTAGCAGCTATTCTGAGGTCTTTGTGGTTAGCCACACATGCTAATGCTAACATAGCAGCTCCCACGTCCTCGCCCCGGTTCGGGTGTCACAGCAGAACGTTCTGCTCTTTTAGGAGAACATGTCAGTTCACATGTAGGTATTACCATTCTGAAACATTCATTGAAGCACTTCCTCTAAAATCTCTCCTTCGCCCTCGGATTCAGGATCAGAGAAAAGAAGCATCAGAGCTTTTTCTTTATAAAAATGACTCATAAGGCACTGATTTACACTAGAGAACACTGCAGACGTATTAAATAAACGAGTAAACCACACCTTTAACTCAAAGCTATACAGACCCCTTATTTCTTGAAATAATAATAATAAATGGAACTTATATAGCGCTTTTTAGGACACTCAAAGACGCTTTACAAACTACTTAACATTTGACAATTTTACACTGAAAAAAACATTAAATTTGCCACAACAATGTATAAAAAATGTTTTATATTTTCACATATTATCACTGATGCCAGTGCTGTAGGACAACTATATCTTTAATAAAATACAATTTAAAATTTAATGCAAAAGAGTTACAATGTTCACTAAACAAAAGTGACATTTTACATCATAAAATAGGAAAATAAATTCTTTACAAGCCTCCAACAGCTTCCTCAGTTAAAGGTCTAGGGAGGAATTAATATTTCTTTCTTAGTTTTGATCAAATCATAAAAACAACGAGAGGTGGAATCTCACACGATCAGCTAGTGCTGCTCTTTGTAAGTGTGACGGACTCTTAGCTACAACCACACCACATTTTATCTCAGCATCTGTAAAACTGGCTGAGTTAAGCCTGGGTCCCACACAAGACGTGAGCGCCGCTCCGTGCAGTGCGTGAGCCGTGATTTTGAAAGTAAACCATTGTAATCAGATAAAGTAGTCCCTCCAGATCCGCCACGTTGCGTCCCAGATGCACGGGTCTCCTCCATGGCGCTAAAGATACGCGCCGGTTCTATTTTCTGAGCCGCGGCGCGTGTGTCACAACATTCTGGAGGTCTTTATGATGCAGAAATTATGACAATAAGCTGAACCGCCACTAGTACAGCAAATATAAACAACCGCAGTACATGGACGAGGAGCGTTTCATTGAGGAATATTTCTGTAATTGAGCTTTTAGAAACAGAATATTCCAATAAACAGCTCCCTGACCCGTTGATGAAGAAATAAAAGATAGTCCCACAAAACACAACGGTAGTTTTGATCTAACAGATACGCTTCATACGTCCTGGTCTCAGTTCCCATTAGATATTGTGACTATCGCGTGACTTTGCGAGCTGCGTTCAACAGCGCTCCGCTCCCTACCATGGAGTGGTTTGTGTGGGACCCAGGCTTTAGAGTTATTTTGTATTTGCTGAGGTTGGTTTGCTGTGGCAGCCATTTTGAATTAAAAACCTAATCCGATGTTGATGTACTTCCAATGATCACTTTTAAAAGTATGCCATTAATATCAATTATGAGATGATAATGATAAAGATGATGATTGTTATTATTATTTTTGATGATTTTGCAAAACACACACAGATAGACATGGGCAAAAAAATGACCACCCACATCCCCCAGAGTCAAAAAAATAATGCATAGTTATTTTTGAACTGATGAGTACACGGTGCTGCGGTCTGAGCACGCCGACAGGCTGCCTCCTGTCCACGACGTATTGTAGAGCAGCCCTTTGAGAGGCCTAATGCTGGGCTAAAACAACCTGTTGTGAAGTGTCACAACAATGTTCACACAGCACCCACTCCTCTCTGTCAGAGCCCCCCCGATGTCTGGTAGAAATAGATGAAAATGAGTTTGTCCAGATGATATATAACATATTTCTGCAGCAGCAAAAATAAGCACTAATTGGACACTTCATTAGGTACACATTGCTGGTGCTGGCCCATTGTTGCCTTCAGAACCACCTTAATTCTTGATCCGTAGATTCAGCGAGGGAGGAAGTGCCTCGCATGTCTGTTCATGGTCAGAAACTACCATTGTGTTCTGTGTGACTCAATTTTAATTCATGAATGAATTAAATAATTTAAAAATGAATCAATGAAACTCTCCTTGTCCATGTTTGGTTGGTTTCGTTCTGCTGTACTAGAGGCAGCTCGGAGTACTGTCGTAGTACCAATGTCATAAAGTACTTCTGGGACGTGGCACAGCACTCATCTACTCATCTACGACACTCTAGAACCCTCGTTTTAGAGATGATCTGATCTCTGAGACATGGAGCCTCACCCTGCTGGAAGTAGCATCAGAAGATGGCCCACTGAGGTCATAAAGGGATGGACATGGTCAGCAACAATACTCAGGTAGACTGTGGAGGTTAGACCAGGATCAGCTGGGACTAAGGGACCCAAAGGGGACAAGAAACTCTCCCCCACACCATTACACCACCAGCAGCCTGAACCAGTGATACCTGGCAGGATGGATCATGTTGACACCAAATTCTGACCGTCTGAATGTTGCAGCTGAAATCCAAACTCATCAGACCAGAAAACATTTCTCCAGACTCTTCTAGTCCAGTCCTTGTGATCCTCTGTGAATTGTAGCCTCACTCTCCTGTTCTTAGCTGACAGGGGAGACAGCTTAGAAAGTCCTCTGAACCACATCTAGAAGCCTTCATGCACTGAGTTTCTGCCATGTGATTAGCTGATCAGATTGAACAGGTGTACCTAATACAGTGGGCAGTATTTACATACTTGTTATTAGATTGTTAAGAGACAACATAGAGGGAGAAAACACCTCCAGCTCCTTTTGGTTAAAAAGTAAAAACTATAGCAAATGACGAGGTTTTATCAGCAACAAATTGGTATCCTCGCCATTTGCAATCCGCTTTTATTTTCCATAGTTGAAAGGTGTCCAAAGTTCACATCCTCTTCCCCATCATAACACAACTTCCTCAATAAACAACAGGCATTTTATCAGCATCTACTTTCACACCATATTAGTGAGTAGAGGCCGAGCGTCTCTCATGTCCCTGGGCTATCACGCTGCGATAAGGGAACTGCTAAGTACTGCATGTCTTTATGTGCAGTCTGCACATGTGGATTATTTACAGGCTTTGGGGTTTCCTGCTGCTAAAGCCAGCTCTCGGTGTCTCACAAATCCCAGCTCAGAGCATCGCCACACAGTCAAGTCAGTTTTCTGCTCAATTCCCTCACTGCACCTTTTCATCTACTGCAACAGAACCAGACGTGTTGATGTATCTGAAATACGTCGCCTTCTGAAACGGGCATGAAGTGACAATCAGAGCAGTCACTCCACTTGAATCAAGCAAAACAGATTTTAAAATGACATAAAAATAATAAGGAAGAGAGAAAAAAGTGACAGTGAATATAAATGATTCGAATAGATTCAAGTGGTGAATTCTTCAGGAAATCTCCATCAGGGGTCAAGTGAGGAATGTTTGAGGTTGTTTGCTCAGGCACATCAACAGAAACGTGTGTGTGTGTGTGTGTGTGTGTGTGTGTGTGTGTGTGTGTGTGTGTGTGTGTGTGTGTGTGTTTCTATATGTGTCGGGGTCTTCTCGTGACGGCTGGGGAAGTCCTTGAACGTGAACTGGTTTCAAGCAGATTGCTCCTAATTGCTAGAAGATGTGCAAGCAGGTGTAACAGGATCCCTGCGGCCACGGAGAGAAGAGAAGAAGGAATGAGATGTGCATCTGTTTGTGTTTCTCCTTGTGTGTGTGTGAGTGAGTGTGTGTGTGTGTGTGTTCCTCCCTGTATTTACTCAGCCACCATGTTTCACCAAGTTTTATTAGGCAGAAGTGCGTCGCTCTGAGACAGCCAGCAACAACACGACAAGGTTAGCTCTTAATGTGGTACAGCTCACAAGATAGCAGGCCCGCTAGACCTGCTCTGCAGCCTCAGGGGGGCTTCAGAACCAGCAGCCTAAATGTCAAGGTTATCAGCTCGACTTTCTGACTGGCTGTGCATCTCAACTTGCCTGACATTTATCACCTCTGTTCTTTTCTTTACAAAGACACAAACTCCTGAGTGGCAATAAAGCAAGAGGCCATGTTCTTTTCTCATCCGCATGCTCATGTACATCATATCATTATTGAGTAGGTCCACCTTTCTACAGCCAAACATCCTGAAGTGAGGGAATGACCCTGTGTCTGCTGTGGTATCTGGCACTGATCAAGCAGATCCTAGTCCTGGATGGAAGATATGAGGTCATTGTTGGACTTTTTAGGCTCATTTCAAGTTGGTACCTCAAACTTACCCTTCTTAAAATGAGAAATGAGGAGACTCCCATCAGTGAATAAATGTGTCAAAGATAGCGTTCATAAAAATGTCTGGCTCATTGACATGAATGAAGATCAACCCGGTGTTTCCACTTTCTTTAGTTGTTGAACAGCAAAAACAAAGTATCCCATTTACAGGTACTGCCATGTTATGTAGCTGGAGCCACTCAGGATGTGGGCTGAGCGACTACTCATAAGCACACAACCCTTAAGGATTTGGAGATGATCTGCAAAGAGGAGTGGACCAAAATTCCTCCTAACATGTGCACAAACTTGGTCATCAATTACAAGAAACGTTTGACCTCTGTGCTTGCAAACAAGGGTTTTTCCACTAAATATTAAGTATTTTTTGTTAGAGGGTTCAAATACTTATTTCACTCAATGAAATGCAAATGAGTTTCTATCTTTGATTTAAAGTTATTTTTTCAATTTTCCTTTTGATGTGCTATCTGCCACTGTTAAAATAAACCTACCATTAAAATGATACTGTTCTGAGAGTTTTCATTTCTTTGTCATTGGACAAACTTACAAAATCAGCAAGGGGTCAAATAATTATTTCCTCCACTGTATGTCCAGGGGTGCACATATTTTTTTCAATGGGGTACCAGGCATCAATGTGTGGTACGCACGCCATCAGAGTGAGATTGTTTTGGGGGGAAGAATAGCTGCTGTGTGTTGATAAGTTCCTGCTGCTGTATGAGCGCAGCACGCTGTTATGGGAAGTGAAAATTTGACTTAACGCGAGCCGCTTAGCTCAGGCTGCAGCCCGTCAGTGTGCGATCACGGACTGCGCAATCGATACTGCTATAGACGGTAGACCGGTGCACAAAGGAACGGACGCATGCATTATATTTAGTGCACATGTGCACCCCTGACTATGTTCCATTTGTTTACATGAAAGGGTCAGAACATAAAAAGGACATGACACGCAGCCACTAGGGGGCCTTTTGATTCTGTTTTAGGTTTCACTTTCATGTCTAGTCACTATACATACCGATGTGTTGGACCCAAGATTCTCCTGCACAATATTGACCAAAGCATTGCTCTTCCTCACTTGCATGCTCGTTTTCCCATAATGCATTCTGGTTCCATGTCTTCACCAGGTAACTGATGCACATAGACCCAACAACTCAACCAGTATCCCTCATTCATTTGAGCTAAAGCAGGTCTTATTGGATCGAACATATTGGACCAAGCTCCGCTTCAATCACCCATCATGACTCATCTACAGACCACTGGTTTACTGGTTTTCTTCCTATGGACAGTTTTTGATTAGTGCAGACTGGAAACATCCCTGAACAGCTCTGGTTGTGACACAACCATCTGGCAAAGGTTTGTTCCACTTCAGTTCCCAGTGAATTATTATGTAATTGTTTATTGCTGTAATCAGCAAGCAGACGAGGTTGAAGTAAGTTCTTCAAAAAAGTGAAACATTGTAAAAAATCACAGGGAACTGTAGTTGGTGGTGATAAATACTGCTAAGCCTAGGGGTGGAAACGGATACGACAATGGAAAGGTGTTGATTATGCAGCCGTGCAATAATGAATTCACTTATGAGTCATTCTAATTGAAATGCATATAATTTTTTTCATTATTTGGCGCTTGGTGGTTTTCAAAACATGTAAGCGGATATGCAGTGTGGATCATGTCTGTTTGTATTATTAACATTTCTCTCTCTGTGTTCCCCCCTCAGTATTACAGACGTTTATCTGCAATGCAAAGCAGGGAAAGTCTGATTTCCCACTAAGTATATAATTAATGCCATTTCCAAAAAGCCACTTCACATGGAAAACAGGCCCTGATGCTCAAACCTTACACATTACGGGGCTCTCGCAACAACACTCTCCAGGCTGTGTTTAGATTTCCAAACTAATTCATGTAGAATACATAAATAAATCAGCGCTTTATACCCACTTCAAACCATTAGATTCACTTCTTTAGCTGCACTTTTCAACTAATCTATTAATATTTATGACAACACTAAACATTTCAAATATCCACGTTTAAACAATAAGTCTGAGCACTTACACAGAGAAAATCTGACTTTAATAAAAAGCACATTTTGTTTGTTCAACTCTTTTCTTAACAGGTAACAGAGTGCAATGACAAATCTCTTCTTGGGAAAAAAAAGTCTTCAAAAATGAAGACAAATGCAAAGGTTTTAGCTGTGACTGAAAAAGGAATACAGAGTGCTGTGAAGCAGGGCTAATGATGGAGGGAGTAGAGATAAGAGGGGGTAACAGACGGAGGAGAAGAAAAGCAGCAGCAAACAGAGGAGAGGGGTATGGGAGAAATGGAAAAAAAGGCAGAGGTTGCAGGAGGTGCAGAGGGGAGAGTAAACAGTGCCCCAACAAGGCAGTTTGGGTACACGGAGCCTGGTACAGAGAGGTCAACCCCCCCTACACTCCCCATCACCCGGCGAGGTCAGCTCAGCTATGCAGGCCTGACAGCTTCCGTTTGCTGTGTGCTCTGGGTTTGTTTGGATTCCCCAGCCTTGCTTAGCCAGCAGCTTAACAACAGATGGCTAAGGAAGGGCTCTATTCAGACTCGTCTGGATCAGAAAATCACACCAAGAAAAGTACACAGGCTACAAGCAAAACACATGCAAATGACATGGATTGTCAGAGTTGCGCATGCTGCATATAGCCTCAAAGCAAATAAAGGTTTGCTTGCTGCAAACATCGCTGCCACATAAAAAAAAAAAAAACAGCAAAGCACCAACAAGAAAACATATGCGACAGCAAGCTAGTGAGCAGAAACACATGCACGCCACGGTGTAGTCTGATCCCACCGAACTACTTCCTGGGATGGTTCAGCAGCTGAGCGGATCCGAGTCCCCCACCGTTATTAAACGAATACTGCCTTCATTACAGCTTTAGTGCGGTGTAAACTCATAAACACCCTCCCAGAGTACAAGAGGAACTGTCAACTAAATATTGTTTCTCTCAGGAGTCGCTCTTCCACCTCAATTACGCCTTTCAACTTTGCAGGCTCAGTATGATAAAGTGGCAGTAAAAATCATTCACATTAATACACCATTGTGCATCTGCTGCTAAAGGTAATTAAAGAAGTAAATGACTCATAAGAATAGACATATTAGCCACAAAATGAAAGGCAACTGGGCTGCCTCATGAAAATATGTACCATTAAGATACTGCATTTTCATATTGAGGTAATCAGCTCCACTAGCTTGATGCTGATTTAATCCACTCCAGTGGAAAGTCTATCAGCGCACAGTCGCATGTCACTGTCTCTGATGTCTGCGTGCCAAGAGCCTGGCATTATACTGAGTGTGAATGGCTCTACTAAAAGGGGGGAGGTCACACGCTGCAAAATCAGTCGGAGGAGCAGTGAATGCTTAGGTATCATTTAGAGATAAGTACGAGAAGGTGAAGAAGGTAATATGAGAGCTAAAAAGAGCAAAGGAGGAAGCCAAACGATCTGGGAACTCTGCAGCAACCAGATCTCAGCAGCTCCTCTCTCCCTGACCTCAGCTTTTTGCCCTGAGCACACAATGCTTTAAGATGCCCACCACTGAATACAGCGCTAATATCCGTCAAGTTGATAAAGTAAGAGACGGCAGCAGAGGCACGCCAACTGTGCTGGGTACTTAGACGAACTGTTAGAAAACGCACGCTCCCTGCGATTGCATCCTCGGCAGAAGTGTTGCATCACTTTCTAGCAGGGAGTGTTGTGCTTGGGAAAATGTGTGCTTCCAAAGACCCAGCGTGAGACCTAGAATACTGTGAGCAGATTTTATCATGTGTGAATGATATTGTTTAGAATGGGAAGATCCGTCTGCCCAGGTCTCATAGACAGAACACTCAACGTTATTGATACAGTTGAGACTTCCAGGATATGACCAGTAAAACCTCTAAATCTTCCAATTTAGTTGTGTTGAATATAGATGAACGTGTTCTTCACACAGATACAGTGTTTGGGGTGGTGGTGGTGGGAGGGGTGATCAGACAGCTGCCACACTCAGAGAGCGTCACAGAGCTTTAGGACGGACCGATGGTCTGTGTGGTCAGCTGACCGTCCAGAGGGCATGTTGATTAACTCCACAAGGATGCAGAAGGAACTCATCTCCATGAATAATCGAGACAACATGAAGATGATGCCCAAAGCTGATGTTGACTCTTCTGGTGAAGAATTGGAAGTGACATCTGTCCAAAAAGCAGATGGTCGTCTTGATGATTTGATTAACAAACTAAAGTAAATACGGTGGTGAATGTGTGCTACCGAAACCTTTATGGTAAGTCTGTTTGTGGTTCATTAATTATAAACCTGTTCCCATTTATTCTCACAGACTTAAACCATCTAAACCTGAAACGTCATGATGTAGAGACCAAAGCTGGAATGAGCTCAAATAGTTACAAAAATCCAGAGTGAAACAAATCCACTCAGCTAAGTACTGCTCACCATTTTAACTAGAGAAATGTATTTCTGAAGTCAGAATCAGCTGTTGGTGACACACTGAGAACAACAATCACCAGAATTTCCCAAATATCATTTATAAGGGTTGTTAGTTTTCCAGTAAGCTGAGGGCCGTGCTCTCGTGTGGCTGGAATTGTGACGATGTTTAAAAAGTTTGCATTACAATGACTCCCAAAAGAGTCAAAGTTGTTGCCGCTGTCTGGATTTCTTCTTAATTTAGTCTCCGTGAGTCCAAATGTGCAAAAAATGTGAGGAAGTGTTGAGAGGGGTTGGCAACCAAACTGAGAATCAAATCAGAATTTCCTGGGTGTTTGCAAAAAAGTTGCACATGACCCGGCCACATATTAGGTCAGCATAAAAAATAAAAATAAAAAACAAAAAGTGGACCAGATTTGAACTTTAGCTGAAACAGTCAGCTTCACATCTTTACATGGCTGAGCTCCTGACATCTGTATTCTCTAATAAAGATAAGAACGCTCTCTCCGAAGCGTCGCATCCACTGAATATTGTGTGATCTCAGCAGAAAACCTGCCATTTTCTATGAGGAGTGTTTATCTGACATTGTATGTCTTTAGTGGTTTTTGACCTGAGAAATATTTTCTTTGTTGATTGTGTCAACAGGTTCCGTTTCTTGACCGAATGTATGCAGCTTATTTTAAGGTTAAATGATGAAACTGACTCATCAATTCTCAGGATTTAAAAAAAAGAACAAAATTGAATTGTTCATTTATCACATATTTTTAAAAGTTATTACTCCTTAATAAACCAAAACAATCTAATGTCTGAATAACTGACTAATGGTTTGATAAGTGATGACTAATTCACTGATAAGTGTGTTTGTTGTGCTGAGGGTGAATTCTGTGTGCGTTGATTGAGAGCTCCTCTGAAGCAGAGGGTTTTCTATAAATCACAGGCCGATCCGATTGGGTATGGATTGAGTTGCAGTGGGAAGAGACAGCTCTCTGGGAATAGCAGTGTCTCTGCTGAAGTCATTCCAAGACGGGTAATATGATCCTACGCCGCCAGAAATAAAGGAAGGCAAGAAGAAAAAAAAGCAAGGGGGAAAAAAATGAGATTGCTCCGGCCATAAAGACGAGCGACTTCCAGCGGTGTCCAGACACATCACCCGTCACACTGGACTGTAATGCATTACAGTGTCACAGGCAGATGATGTGTCAAAAGGAGGTTCAGTTTTTCATGGTTTGCTCTCATTCCACATGTGATTAACCTTCACTGAGTTGGAAGGAATTCGTGGCAGGTGAACCAAGAAGCAAGTTTGGAGAGAAATGTATTTAAGACCTCAGGATCTCCCTGGGCTGAGACTGTTGGCGACTAGTTGGAGACTAAAAACGGCAAGAAAATGTGCAGATATTCAGTTTAACTCGATGAACTGGTGCGTACAACACTTCTGTGAAACTGTCAAGTCACATAGGGCTTATGGTAGCTGAGAGCTCATTTTCATGTCATCATTTCATCACAAAGTGTCTAAATTTTGTCTCATTTTACTCACAATTTGCCATAATTTCCTGTGTAATTGAGTTATTAACCCCAAAGTCGCCTCACATTGTCTGATTCACAGGAACTGAAGGTTTCAAGACTGCATTCAGAAACACCACGACTATTTCCATCGACAAACAAGTTTCATGAAACCAAGTCGATGTGCAAAAGCAGCAAAGCATTATTGTTTTAAAGTCATCTTTAACTTAAAGTGATAATATGCAGTTTTGCTTGTTTTGGGCTCCCTCTGGTGTCCGTTTTAAATAACTGCATTACACAAGTTAGCATATTGTTTCAGCTTCTAAACGCCTAAATCTACCTGTGTAAATGTCTCCTCAGCCTTCACTGCTTTCTACAGGAGCGGTTATTTACTCCTTCAAAGAAATCAGCTGTGTTCAAGCAGGGAGAGATGGGAAAAAATCAGGAATCATGAGCTAAAAACACTCCAGCGCTAGCATAACAGCTAGCCACTTTGGGTTAGCCTAACCCTCGCGAGACACGTGACTTCCTGGGTACTGGGACGGTGACGGAGATCTTGCAATCGTGGTATTCCGGATCTAATCACCAGATGGGGCTAAGTGACTTTTCATTAACTCTGTAAAGGGTCAGATTAGCACAGACTGGCTCAAGGAAAAGATTTAAAAATATGAAAAAGTTGCATATTATCACTTTAACTGTTACCAGCTAAACTAATAACGGAACAACACTCACCAACAGTATTTACATCCAGCTGCAGCCAGCAGCACTTGACCTGCTAAGAACTTTTTCACACTTCTAACAAATCCTGTTTCCTTTAAGCCTTCGGCTCATGTGTTTATGGACCAACAAGTCATTGCGGTGCTTTCAGTGTAAGCACTTTTCTTTAAACCACCTCAAGCTTAATTAACATGCAGAGTGCAATGTGGTGACAGAATTGGTCACCGTCAATCTGCCTGAGCCACGTTCGGCTTTAGCCGCTGAGACCTGCAGGCTTTAATAAATGTCGAGGAGAAGATGATCACCAGTCAAATTAAGTTATGTACTAAGCTTGAAGGGCTTACATAAACATGTGATGGAAATATTAAACACACTCGGAAAATAGACGAGCGAACAATTCCCCTACACACCTAATTTTATTGGTGAATGAACACTGCATATGAAAACACAATAAATCACAAATCGCTTGTTTATTTGGTGACAAAAACTCCAAAAAGTCCTGTATGAATGAAAGGAGGAGGCAGAAGTAGCCCAAACAAAAAGCACTGCAGGAACCAAGGGCATGTGGGCTATAGAGCTGCTGGGGGGATGACAGACTGCTGTTCAACTCCATTAGCTGCTATGTGAGAGGGGTGCATCTAGCAGCACACGACCTGTGAAGAATCTTAGATCTCACTCTATCTTGGAATGGGGACTGCCGCATTAATTCTAGGAAACTGTAATCTCTCAAGCAAATCAAATTACTCTCATTAAGCGCAAGAAGAAAACTGCCTCTGTAATAAGTATGTATAAAAAGTATTTATTACCAATAATCACCTCTTTAATATGAGTGAGCTTACAATGGCTTTATTTTTGCTGATTAAGTTTAAAAACGGAGAAACAAGGAAGGGCACCAGCTCACGGACACTTACACATGGGGCACGCACACACACACACACACACACACACACACACACACACACACACACACACACACACACACACACACACACACACTCATACACAGCTCATGGAGTTTATGAGAGCGGTTGATACAGTGATTAAAGGGGAGGGCAGAGGGATACAGTGCTTGAGGGCCTTGGAGAGGACATGCCTCACCTAGTCATAAAAACACACCTCTGTCTTTAAGGCAGCACCAGCATCGCTCTTCGTGGGTTCACCTGGAGGTGAATCACTAAAGAATTTACATGCAAAGCAGCACATGTCATCAGCCACACTTGGACATGTAGCTCTGCACGCGCTCACTGACCAGAGAACAGTCACACAACGAAGCAGTTTCTCAGATACACAGCTGCTGTTGCACAACTTTTTATACTATTTTTCCATGTAATGTTTTTAGTGCATCTACAATCCAAACTGTTGCACCAAAACTTTGACTTTATGTTTGTATTGTTGCTTACTGCTCAAAGGTAAAAGGTGGATAATGATGTTTTTGTCTGTGTGTGAATTTGTGCATCACTGGATCTACTGAATACAATACAATACAATCCAAGATGGCCACCAAGCCAACTGACCTTAAAGATTCAAAAATGGCCTTAACCCAACTTTACTGCTAAAATCTGGTGTCACCGTATATCTACATCATACCAACACATACTCTGAACACCACATGTTTAGAATGTTGGCCTTATTTAGATAGCATCAGTTCACAGCTAACACCCAGAACCTGTCACTACAATTCAAACCTAAATGAATCCAATGAATGGTTCTGTTTGATAATCATACAACTAGAGATTCAGACTAGAAAAACCTGATTCTGGAAGTAAAAACATCTGTTACTGTTGGTGTGAATAAGCGACGAGACGGCGAGTTCACAAACCACCCAAAATTTGTGTTTTTTTTTTAGTTTCAGATTTTCCTGTCACCAATTAATTAAGCCAGTTGTGTTGAGGCAAGAATTTGGTCTACTGAGTCATAGATATCATATATATCACTAGATGCCCTATGTGGGACTCTACGGCGTCCCTACACGACGGCCATCTTGCTTCGTACAGCTGACGTTCTGCTCTCAATGGCAGCAGATGGAAGGTGAGCATCATCTTAACTAAAAACACTCATAACTCGATTAAAAAATGAACGGATTTACAAACGGGTTACTTTCTTACAAACCTTATGATGTATAGACTTGAGATTTGATACTTTTACAATTTATGAAACTCCCGACCATTATCGTTATATTTTGATATATATTCACAGTCACGTCTCTGACGTTTATAAAAATGCAAACCGTTTGAAAATCTGTTAAAGATTGAGCAGGTTAGAGGTATTTAATAGTACATACTCCATTGACACCAATGTAAGAAATGGGGCAGCTGTATGAACTAAGATGGCCGCCGGCGTAGGGACGCCAGGGTCCAACAGCGCGGGTGAGACATCTAGTGATATATATGATATCTATGTACTGAGTACCCAGCAGTGGCTACATCCATTCTGCAGCTAGCTACTGGTCTGACTGGTAACTGAGCAGCTGGTGCTGGGAAATGAGAAGGAGACCGCTCAGTGCTCACTCGAGTTAGCATTGGAGAGGCTAGTCATTAGCCGCTAGTAGACTAGCTGCACCATACAATCAGCTGTTAATGTTGAGCAGTAGTTACAGTGAAACACAACCCTGTTTCACCATCCAGACTAACGACGAGGAGCATGAAAAGCTTCAAACCCAAGGTTAGAACTGAAAACACGTTTTAGGTTATTAACATATTGTCATATTATCGTTATCAGGAAGGTCTAATGACATCCTTTAGGCCAGTATCGAACACCCTGTGTGATCACAACTGAAAGAACACACACTCCTGAGTGCTAACACGTTCTTTAACAGATCACAAAGTCTTTACTTTCCAAAGCAGCTGTAACGGAGATGATCTTAGTTTAAAAGGTGATGTCTTAAAGATACACTTTTGATTTCAAACTTTACCGCTGTGGGTAAAAAAATTGGTAGGAGGTGATACCTGTGGTCTTCTTCTAAGATATGACATCATTCCATAAACTGGATGTGGCCTGTTGGTAAATGGAACAGCCCTCCTCCCTCTCTGTTTCCAGTCTTTATTCACACAACCAATTAATTACAGAAAAAATACACCAGATAGTTCACAAAACACATCAAAACGAGCGATTAAAAAAAAGTTGATTTCTCTCTACAAAATCAATTAGGATTAAGGGTCAGTGGGTCATTCATTTACTGGTTCAGCATAATTACCTGTTTTTCTTCCCCTCATTTACTTCTTTATTCATCTGGGACACTGATGTCCCTGCAAACCAAAAGAACAGGCTTTTTTTGTGATTATTCAAATTAAACATCGACTCCTGAGAGAAAACGTCTGTCAAACTACAATGCAGCAAAGCTAATATGCTCCGAAAACAAACTTCCCTGGAGCAAAACGTGGGAATTCTATTAGACGTCAGCCTACATTCTGTAATTTTCAATTTGACAGGCTCAGTTTGGTAATAAACAAATAGGGAAAAACAGAATTATAATGAAAAACCTAAGGATTATGAAGAAAGCGCCTCCATCAGATATGTGTTTGGCAGGAGGACAGGCTACAGCCCCGTAGCTACAAATCTCTGGTGATGACTGTGTCTATAAAGGAGGCCTGATCGGCTGCAGGGCGATTCGCTGTGAACAGACGCTTCAGAGGAGATCCCTCTTTCTTATTTTTTGAGGGAAAACAGAATTGTAAACTCTAAATAAAGGAAAGGTGTTGGTCTTTTAACAGACAGGAACATTTATCATGTTGAACACACTTACTCCTCCTGCAGAATATCACATTAACACTTTGTAAACATCCTCCCATAAAGATCATTATTTTGATTGCAGGAGTCTTGCGAGGCTTTCCTTCCCCTCCCCAACATCTGGTTAAAATATGGGGTTTTCTGGCTCCTGTTCAGGTGGTTAAAATGGACTGCACACATTTAAATAGAGTGGTGGGTAGCTTTCTCTTTTTTTCTTTACCTCCCCCTCAGCTACATTTTTTAAAAAACTTGTGGCAAGTCAGCAAAAGAAGCAGAAGCTGTGGCTTCCCACATCGCACCTGCCTGGAAGTGAACTTTTTCTCTTCAGACGGAGAGGTAGCTGGGGCTCGTCTGGACAAGCGGCGGCGTGGGCCTTCAGCTTGATGCTCTCACAGGGAGGCAGTTCAGGAGGCACGACGGCACACGCAGCACTTTTTTCCATCAGTTGTGAGCCAGCAAACACTTGGAATCACCTGCAGCCTTGTTCCAACGCAAATGTCTCTCAGGGCAATATTCTTGATTTGAGGAGAGGAATAAATAATAAAACTACACCAGGAACATTTCCTGGTGATAAATGTGCTCCTATTGGCTGTGGGTGAAGCCACATAGAGCACAGAAGGCCTCAGGAGTGGAGCAGAGCACAGAAGATTGTGATAATTGACCAAGATGCTGCTACCGCCGAGTCCCCTGTCCCTTCACCTCCAAATCCCAGTGGCCCCGTTTTCAATTTAACACAGGACTTGAGCAGATTTCACTCATTGCACGGCTAAGGCACATCTTTGACACTTTTACATTAGAAGTCCGGCTTTCTGCTGATTAAAAAAAAGTCCCCCTGCCTCTCTCTCTCTCCTGTCGTACCGTGGCAGGCGCGGGGGGGTAATGTGAGAGGGGTGTCCATTTCCTGTCCCTTCTTTCTCTCCACAACAGCCACAAATAACTCCCAGCCTCCTGTGCCTATCTTGATTTCATTCCAGCAGATAAGGACACCATTTATTGTTTTCATTGAGCTGGAGTGCTAAGACAGAGAGCACCAAATTACTCTCAGATTGAGATAAATGCACTGCAAATCGCTAATTCAATCCATCTTCGATGCCGGTGATGTTTTGAAGAGAGGGAAATATCAAAAAGATCACACTGTGAAACCGGAAACTGGTGGTGTGATAGCCGCTGGAGACCTCATCAAATTGAGAAAAAGAAAAAAGAGGAGAGAGAGAAAACCGTAACCTGACTTCCATTCCCTCTGGGGAAGAAGATAATATGCTTTCGTATGATTTTCTGCGTTCTTGAGATTTATAATAAATAAAAGCATATATCTGTTTCTCATTTTGAGATGATGTGAAGCAGAGCTGCAAATGAAGGCATCAGCGTGAGCATCTCCGCCGCTCCTACTAGTTGTGGGACGGTGGCGAGGCACTGAGGAGCCCAGAGTATTTACAGATGTGGTTATCTTGTTCTGTGACAGCAGGATCACTCAATCACCCGGCGATGGCTGGACTCGGGCAAGAATTACACGAGCATCCTCGTACTTCTGGGGAGGAGGTGTCAGGCGAGCCAAATCCGATCAACAAATGCAGCTCTCCTGTGCCACAGCTATCTGAGAGGATGATGATATTATGTGGAAGTGAGCAAAGTGATGGAGACAGCACAGAGGGGGAACTGGGAGACAAAGAAAGAGAAGGACAGAAGAAGACCTGAAGACTCGAAATACAAAATAAAATGTTTAAAGAAAAACATGCTGATTTATTTCTACTAGAATGTTGTGCTTCGCAAACTCTCTTTCAAAGATCAAAGTTCTGAAAAATGTAATTGCATTACTAATTAAAAGCACGAGTTAAAGTTTAAACAATGTCTGTCCAGGTGGTTTCATATGAATTAAAAACACAATCTTTACAGTTTCTGGAATAATTAAACCAACTTACTGACATATGTGTTATTTAAATGTTAGAGGAATCGCATTAAGCGATGATAAAAAATAAATACAGTGTTGAGTGTGCAGATAGGAGCTCAGTAATTAGGAGCAGGAGGCACTGCAGTGGTGGAAAACATTTGAAGAATAAACCTGGAATAGTTTGCTTCTTTCTCTGTTGCCCTACAGATATTTTACATTATTCAACCCAAAATACCATCTTTCTGATGCTAACTTTTCTTTTGCATGTTAATGTTTAATAAGAGCCCTTGGCTATCCATGGGCACAATTATTAGATATCTGCAGAGAGAAATTGAAAAATTAATCATACTCTCAATTTTGTACTTCTCTGATCCATTGGAAATGGGTTCGAGAACGGAAGCTTCTCTGCTGTCAAAGCCTCCATCTAAACACAACCAAGCTGCTGACACACACGTGTTGCTTGTGCAGCAAAGAGAATTGCATCAATACGCTGATTATTTATACGCTGGCTCTTGTGGTTCATAATAAACACAAAGACTGGTGAAGATTGCACAAAAGTTCCTTCTTTCGCCGAGGAACTGGGAACCTAAACAAGTCTTCACAAATTAAATGAATAAACATGTAAATGTAGTACTGGGACAGGACACCGAGTCTAAGACCCTTTAGAAACGTGACCAGCGTGTCCCGGTTCTGTTAGCATCTGATCCTTCTTGTTTTGACACTTCTCATTTACACTCAACACACAGAATATATCAACAATCACTTTCAAATCTAAAAAGACACGTTGAATGATGTCGATGGAGCGAACGCCCAAACTCCAACGTGAACTTTGTGAACATCTAACCTGGGACAAAATGTTGGAGTTTTTATGTTTAAACTATGTATAAAGTTAAAGCTGCTGCCTGAAGCTCATTAGAGTAGCCGTAGTAGTAGTACTAGCAGTAGTAGTACGCTCACTATGGTATCACACACCTGTGTGTGTTACACTGAATGAGAGGCAGACAGGAACTACAAAGACTCAGGCAATCAGCTGTTGTGTGAAAACTAGAAGTTGAACACTCATTTCATCTGCATTGTACTACTGCTACTAAACACTGTAGCACACTACAGTATTCATGACTACATGTTGATTAAACAGACGAGCTAACACTACAGACTCAGTCTGCTTCCAATCAAGTAGAAATCCTAAACTTTGAAAGTCTAAGGGACTAAATGCTTAAATCTGTTGTTGGTGGTATTCCAGACTAGGCCTGGACGGTGTACCGGTTCATACTGAAAACTGGTGTTTATTTTGGTTATGATAAGAATTTTTCACATTCCACTATACCGGTGAATAGCTGACACGACGTCCTGAACGTTGGTAGTGGGGAAGTGTTTCAGTGGGGACCCATTTCACTGCTACACACCAACACCCCAGTATGAGTGAAACGTAAACTTTTGAACCAAGAATGGCGGCTGGCGGGAGCCGACATGGCGACTTACAAATTACAAACTCAGAGGAACTGATTCCAAAAAGAGGAGCCACGTCTGCTGTTCAGCTGAGGCTTTTCAGGTTTAAAAAGTCGGACGTGGAGCAAACAACTATCGTATGCAAACGCTGTCGAGCAACGGTGGTAGGCGGCGGGTCTAATACCAGCAACCTGCTTCACCACCTTAGACGAAAACACGTCTTAGAATACCAGGAATGTCTCAAACTTAGATCTGAACCCTCCACCTCCGCAACTACAACGGCTAGCAGCTAAAACGGCTAGTAGCAGTCAGTCAGACGTCCATTAAAGACATGTTCGCTAAAGGGACCGCTGATGAAAAAAAGCCAGCGGTGGGTCGAGAAAACAACGCAGTAACGTTCCACGGTAGGTTATTTATATCTTAATTACTTCTCTCTTTTGACAAACATACTTTGAAGGGGTTATGTATTTACCTGCCTGTGACTGGACATGAAGAAACTATGATATTCTGCATATGAAAGTAAAATGGACTATTAAAAGCCGATCTAGTGCAGTAATTATTTCATAATTTAAAAACATAATAACAGCTGTGTAAAAAATACAGTCAAAAACCGTAAAACCGATGTAATAAAAAAAAACGTGATAAAAATTGTTTTGCCAAACTGCCCAGCCCTATTCCAGACACTTATTATGTTTTCAAATCTATATTTATCTCACGAGGAAACAATGTAAAATGAAAGCCGTAACCTGAATATCTAAATGGCCGAACAGGCCCAAACTCCATGTTAGAGTCCTGTCTCAATCTAGATTTCAAGATTTCAAAATTTATTTCGAACATGTATGTCATGCAAAGAAAAGAAATCGTAAATAAATAGTAATAATAATAATAATAATAATAAAAAATAGTAATTCATAAGGTGCAAGAATAATGAAAAATGAAAGTGTTCGAAAAGGAAGTAGGTTGAAGCAAAAGCTTATCTGGGCCTACTCCTTTTGCACAGTTCAACAATTCCACATAACTTGAGTCCTCCTGTGCAGTTACACTAGCACAGACTCATTTAGCAACTAGTAACAAGGATTTACACCAGAATACATCTACAATCTAGGATCCAAATAATGAAAATGTACAGTCACAGTCTGACATGTAACACTGAAACCACAACTAACCCTAAACACTTTAAACTAAACAGAAACATTAACTCATACTTTACTAGTTTTGGGTCGGGAGCAAAACATGCACTTAAAACCTCAAAGAAGGTTGTGTGTGTGTGTGTGTGTGTGTGTGTGTGTGTGTGTGTGTGTGTGTGTGTTATATTTAAGAAAAGCTGTGACTTTTCAAAGCTTTAATAAATACAATTAGCATCTGAGAGAAGTGACTAGACTTATCTTTGATTCCTATTGGACACGATTTCCCTAACCAGACTACTAACATCAGCCCAGAAGCAGCACCGCTGCCTTTTGTCCACTCACTGTCTCCTAAGGCATGTCATCCGGCTCTAATCAAGCAGAAAATGGTCATAAATATTTCTTTCTGCTAGATTTCACATTCACATTTCACGCAGGGACATGATATTTTCCCTTCTACCTCCAGGGAGTACCTAATGCAAAAAACAGTTACTTATATTCAAGGCTCATGTTCCTTCAGTCAAATGTACAACATATTCCCCGTTTACTGGGAAAAACAAGCAGAAAAGAGGGGGAGGAGAAGTAAAGTGGAGGGAGGGGGTAGACATAAAGGACTGTCTGATTTTCTGTGCCATTTACTGGCTAGTACTTTCACAGCCACCCCATTACATCATGTCAAAGATTGTAAACAAGCAAATAACAACAGTGTATCAGAGGCCACGTTCAGAGAAAGGAACAAAATGTTCTGGAGGGCTTTCTGTCGCCAAGCTGCTGAGGGAAAAACAGCATTGTTCATATGTATATATGTGTGTTTTTGTTCAGGGGAAAGGGCCACCTTAAAACTGATTTGAACCATTGTCTGTGTACTGGTCCAGTATTTATGGCACATGTCATTCACAGGAAGCCGAGCTGCCGTCGCTGTTATTTATCACAAGACGTCCCATCATGGCCTATCATTCTCTAAATGGTGTACAGCAATTCACCAGTGAATCCTGACCTGGGCCATTTTTCTCTCAAATAGAGGCCATGTCACTGCTGAACGCACAGCAGGGTTGTTATTAATCACTCATATGCACTCTGATGGGTGAAAACATGTCAAACAATCTAACAGACCTACACTTGGTGTGGCTGTCCATGCATATTTACTTCAGTGAAGGCTCATTTGATCATCAGTGCTGGTACTTTATCATACTGCATCCCGTACGCCCAAAACGAAGCTGTCACTTTTTATATGAACATCACTGAAACAAGGAACTGTGCACCGGTACGCCATCTTAACTCAGCTGTATACTGAAGGAGGCTATGCGTTTTAACGCCATGACAACAAAGAGGTTTGATATTTCACTGCATAGATAAAATATCTCAGGTTATGAAAAATCAAATATACGTAGCATCAAATGCCAGGATGTGTGTGAATATGTAGCTCAATAATCTGAAGGAGCACAACTGGACAACTCTTAATTCCCCTGGATCAACAGAAGGACATCACTACACTCTTGTGTTACTGGAACTTTAAACATGTTCAAAAATATTTGAAAAACAAAAACCCGCTGCATCTCAAGCATCTGGAACCCATCTCAAACTGGTCTCAAACCTGTCTCCATTGCTTCTCACTACAGTCTGAGTGCAAGATATGTGAGATGACTTTAGGAGGCGTTGGCATATAGAATGAGATTAAAGTATGACACTTTGTGACTAAACGTCACCAAGAAGAGTTGTCCCACATGACCCTGACTGTAAATACAACTTTATACGTACTAAATCAGTGGGATTCAACTGAAAATGGTTACATTTCCTTTGAATTATGGGTCTCCAACCAGTCTCCTAGTGCACTAGTTGAGTGTGGAGGCGGTACGAACAAAGTCAGGTATTCATATCAAAGCTTAATTCAAAATATGAGTAGAATAAAATCAGCATGGACCTATGGAATTACTGGAGGAATTACTGATTGAGGAGACTTCCTGTCATCAACGTGTGGATAACCCACCACTCAGGGACCGCAAGGACACAAGAAATGTCTTCATTTTGTTCTCTGACTAAACTGAAGATATCAGGCTACCTATAAGGCTGTGGTAAAAACTGAAGACCTCTCTGTGGTGTGCTGGTTTTCATAGATCTATGATGACTGCTATCATAAAAATGATCATCATCATCATCATCATCTATGTTCTTCCTTTAAGGTGTAGCTCAAACATCACTGATTTCCAGTCGATTCACAACATCATGTCTAGTGTCTTTGGCCGGTGTTGTGCTGAAAAATGCACCCTGCCTAAAAAAGACACAGTGGAGGTTAGCAAACTCCTCAGCACATTGCCCCACCTAGTGGCCATGTTAGAGTGTTACTACCAGGTGCCTGTTAAAAAGTCTCATTATTTATTCAGTTAGATCTGAGACCCAGCATCCACCATGCAGCTGTTAGTTCTGTTGTTATTACACTAAACAACCATTGCTGCTCCCAACAAACTAAATAAAAGTTTCTCTCTTTTGTTCTTGTACATTATCAGTTTGTTCTACATCTTGATTTGCTACTTATTTATTCATAACTGTAGAGCTCACCCTGTTTTAGTCACAAATGTATAGTTTAATTTTCTACATTTATTATTACAGGTTATTTCTTCTTTTTTTTTAAAATAAAAATAGTATTTACATGATGGAAAACAGTATTTACATGATGGAACGGAGGACCTTTCAGCTGAGACTGAGGGGAGAAAAGTTTCTCCAAAAATGGATAAAATGGACCTTCTATCTTCAAGGGATTTAGGATGCTAAGGATTTAAAATAATAATAATAAAAGAATCAATGCAAGATGAATAGGTAAAAATAGGTTCGTTTTTGTTGTTGTTGTAGCTTTTTTGTTGTTTTTTTTGTCTGTTTTTTTTTATTATTTGTCTACTCTACTTGTTGTCTGTTAGTAAAATAAAAATGCTATAAAAGTAAAAAAAAAAAACAAAAAAAACAGGTTATTGCTTCCAAAAAAGGGTTTTAAATAAAGGCAACTGGACTTATTTGGTTCTTTGAAGACAAAGGTTATTTCTTATTTGTGTGCATCTGTCTACTTTCATTTGTCTGTTACTTGCAGCTGAAATGAGGGATGGAGAAAGGGTTTCATTTATTCAGTTCTATTGTATTTATTCTTCTATTCAGGGGAACTAGGTTTTAATTACCATTATTATTATTATTATTATTCTAATTGATTACATCTGGAGGATTGTATTTATGTTTAACAAACAGAGAATGTCTTTTTTTGTTTATGGGATTTTACAGACAGCTAGGTGAAATAAAAATATCAAACCAAACAAAGCTCTGGTCTAAGAATTGGAGGATCAGTGCTCATCTCTACCAGATAAAAGACCTGCCTTATCATCTTTCTGGGTTCTATTATTAAGTCATTGATCTCTCAACCTAGTGGCATTTTTTTAAAATAATTTGATCCAAAACATCTTTTAATTGTTTTCCCACTGCTCCAAAGAGAAACTATTTAAGGTGGTATGAACATGGATTCAAAAACTCTGAAAAGTTGACATTTGCATTGACGTGAACTTAAAGCATTCCAGCCTCACTCCTGTTACACTAGTCCAGGGGTGTCCAAACTTTTCAACATGAGGGCCGAAATCACCAAGTGCAAAGTCCTCGAGGGCCACAAAAGTTAGAATAGAAAAAAGCAAAAGACGGTTTAATTTACTTGTTCTGCTCAAAAATTGATTATAAATGCAACATTTTAAGGAACAGTATCTTTGTCAGTACAAAAAAAGTACTCAATAATAAAAAGCATCAAATTCACTGAATCTGATTGGTCGACTGTTTTTAGAAACTAAATTTCCATCCATTCTCAAAAACAAGCCCAGGATCTATGGAAAGCATTCAGTCAATGACCTGGGTCTTTCTTCAGTCATGTTGCCGGATTTAGTTTACTGCAGTTTAATTTACAAACACAAGTCTGCTTTTTAGTAAAAGTCAGTGAGGGTTTGTGGTTCTTTTTACCAAAAATTAAATTATCCCAATATCTCTTAAATTGCCTCAATAAAAAATACTTTGATTGGATGGAAAATTTTGCATTTAAAACGATTTAAATTGATCTGTTGTTTGTTTGCTGAGTCTGATGTTAGTAAAAATCTAAAAAGACAAGCATGTCAGAAAACATCTCTCTGCATCAAAATCCTGCAGGATTAAATTATATAATTTTTAAAATGCAGCTGAGGGCCACATTTGGCCCCTGGGCCGCACTTTGGACATGCCTGCACTAGTCTGTTCATGTTAAATGAGTAGGTGTGTCCAAATGTTCCAGTACTAAATTTTGTCCAATGAGAGCCAAAGAAGAACCAAAAGATCAGCCAATCATGAGAGGGATAACAGAAACATCAAGATGTTGTCTGATGGGAAACTGACCTCTGTCTCCAAACAGTTATTCATCATGCAACCGTTACTTATTCAGACTCAACCAAGCTTTGAGAAAGTTTAGCAGTGTTCAGTAACACTAGACCACCTGGGCTGTGTCCCACCTGTACTTTGGTTTAAGGTGCACTAAGAATCCCTCAACACATTGAAAGATAAGGTCTGAAACTCTGACCTGAACACTTTAAATACTGACTCCTGTGCAGCCTTTTGCTGTACAGTTTTCTGTTGGAACTCCAGACCTTTCACCCAGCTCGAACAGAGCTTGCAGACTGCTGCCAAGACTGAGTTCTGATCTCTGTTACCCATGTTGTGCCACATGATTATGAATAAGATATAAGAGCCAGGCTCACTACAGGGTTTTCACATTAGCCTGGCTCTGTAGGTAATGTCCTGTATGCATACATGTCTGCAAGCCACTGCGCATGCATGCATGTGTCATGTACTCATGTGCACAGACATCTCAATGCACAAGCATGAAGAATGTTCAGGTCTAAAAGCAGTTTTGGTTAGCTCCAAAACAGTTCTACCTTAAAAAAACATTCAACCCAAAGATGCACTAATCTGCAACAAGGATTAAGCTTACTGAAACAAATATGTGTTGAAAAGGAGACGGTCCCGGTTTCAATTTCAATAGCTCATTTAACCCTTATCTGTCCAAATCCTTGGGGTCTATTCTATGTTAATTGGATCTACATTGCACTAGCATTGGGGGTGTTAACAAGCACAGCCTATGAATATTAATTACCCTGAAGTTTTCTGCACAGGAAAGACTTCACTGATACATATTAATTCTATGAAGTTTTTAAAGTAGTGCTCTCATTAAAAATGAATAGGCACTGCTCTTGAATGTTTTCCCAAGAGGAATTGTGCATCCTTAAGTCCATCCTTAATAAATTGGGTCAGATTGGCAATGTTTAAAGAAAAGCTTCTCCTTAAAATGGCATTATTATTCAACTGAATGTAAACATTCCAATCTGCTGAAGAAAGCCTCCTGTTTAAACTGTGTTTTGACAATGGCCATTAAAGCAAGTCATGTCTAAGTGTGTACTTTCCCATCCCGCAGCCTCCCGAGGCCCTGTTAAAACGCTTACTTATTTACAACACTAAACACACAAGTTGCTCGGCTAAACAGCACAAAATTACTCCGTGTGCTTGTGTGTGCCCGAATGTGGATTTGTGTGTGTGGAGCGTTCGGAGGCGGCTGTTGGCACTACTTTAAATAAAACATTGAAGATGCATTAGTCCTCTGGCTAGCCGAGGCCTCCCTCTAAGCCATTTAATACAGAACCGATGCAGACGTGTTTCCCAGCCTGCCTCCAGCCAGCTGCCTCAGACACCTGCTCAAAGTTTAGAGTTGCCCACTTCAGCACAAACACGCACGCTGTGGTCATCAAAGACCATCCGGGCACCACACAATGAGAGCCACTTCACTCCTCTAATGATACCAGCATACGCAGGAAAACGTTCACATGGGAGGTATTTGGACATCAACACGTCTTTCACATTTCTTACACTAAACCACTTATTTAGAATTCTCAGAATCATTCATCAGGTTTTCTTTACGCATAAAATAAAGAAGCTATACACTCTAAAATGTGACATTTTGTTTATTAAAAACAATTTCTGAGAATATTAATTCTCTACTTGTTTAGTCTCTGACCACAGACCTGACTTT
>SSNR01000119.1:505966-516288 GCA_006937965.1 Callopanchax toddi
ATAAGGTCGTGCTTCTAAGAGTAATGTGACTAAATATTATGTTTCTGTTACTTTTACAGTTGTTTGGAGCTGAAACTGAAATACAAATGTGAAGAAGTGCACATACCTCGTTCTCTAGTTCCCACTCACAACCACAATATGAGACTATTAATAAAAGCTGATCAAGTTTTGTCAGCGAGTGTTCTGATTGGCTAGAACCCTGTGGTCATCAACCTGTTCTGAAACGAGCCACAACTCTATCTGCTCGTACATCATTTATTAATACTGTAATATTTCACAGACCAGAAGGATGAGGCTAATGGGCTGGAGATGGTCCAGGAGCCACCGGTTGAATATCACCACCCTGTACCCTGTATTAACACTACACTGAGTGAAGTGGTCTAAAGCAGACCATAAATAACATGAAGATGTTAGGGAGCTGAATATTCTGAGGTCCAGAGGTCTGAAACATTTGTCACAACATGTTTACCTAACAAAGACTGCTTCAGAACACAACTTCCTGTTACTAAATCATTTAAATCACAAAACAGGCTATTGCAAAAGAGCCACACGTTCATACAATTGTTTGGTGTATTATTTTCTACGCCTGCAGTATCTTCACTTCCTCATGTGGATAACGTTAAAACCACAACTTCTGTGACGCAAACAAAAGACTGAGAGAAAATAAACACACACATTCTGGGGCAGACACACTACTAAACACTACTGATCGTAACGAAGACAAACATGGTCTGATCGAAGGGAAATTTGCTTTTATGGTATTGAAAAAGTTTGAAAGATGCATAAAAATATTATTAGGCACAAAAAAGGTCAGAGCATTACGACACGACGGTCAAACCTGCAGAATCTCAGAGAAAAAGAAGACTACTCATCTTCCTCCTACACTTTTAGTCCTTAACAAACAGTATTTGACTTACTAATAGAGATGCTTAATTCAAGCTTATGGTCCACTTCCCCCAAATCTGACTAGTCCACAAGATGAATTCCCCTGTCAGAATCAAGATGATCAAACAGATTACAATTATTTCATCCCCCATCTTTATTAATGAGGACTGTCTTTCATAGTTATGTTCCCTAATAAGAATAAATGATATGCCACTGCCAGGTTTGTTGTTCCCGCTCACTCAGGGGACTCTCAGACGTTTTCACTTTGAGTCACAGAACATTTTAGATTGATTTTTGCGTCACCCTGAAGGAGTAATGGCATCTTGGATGTTTTTTATGTGGAGAACAAAGAGAAAAGGGAACCCTGGATGTGTCAGTCAGAGGCGTAGAAGAGCAAACCACAAATACAACTTTAAAGGAAAGACTGCAAAATGCCACAGACGTGGAAAGTTAGTCAGTAATTGAGAAGAGATTGTAATACCCTGTGGATAATTAGCACGGTTCATGGTGCATGAGTGAAAAACCTGGGTTAGTCAAGTGGGACAAAAACACAGGCTGCTTGGCTGTCCTGCCAGGAACACCAGTCTGCTAGTAGCTCATCAGAGAGCTGAGAGTGAGACATTCCATCCTTTATCTTCATCTATCATATGCAACAGTTTATGCACTTCGCTCTATTTCAGCCTTTATAACCAAAGAGAGCGATGGATATTTCTGGATAATGAAAACTGGGATTATTCTTGGAAAAATGAGGGAGGCTTTATTTTCATCCCATCTGATGTCAAGTGGACACTTTGGGATCATTTCTCCCTCCTCCTGCCTTGATTTATCAAAGTTGTAAGCCCATTGTCTTTACAGAGCAAATTCTAATGTGCTCCTGGCAAAAAAAAAAAAAAAAGAAGGAAAAGTCAACAGGAATTAAGTTTCAGTGCAACTGTTTACTCAACTGTGGCCTGCAGTTATTGAAACTTTATCCATGGTTTTGTGTGACTACTGCTCTAATAGATTCAGTATGGCTGTGATTTTCTCACTGAAGGCATGCTCATGCTGCACTGGATAAAGAATGGCAGGGAGGTGGGATCAGGACCGGGTAAAGAGGGTATGAAGAGTGGATCAGGAGAATCCTCCAGGCTTTACACACACCGACCCACTCCTCCATCAGGACTGCTTCTACCTGTACAAAGTAGACAATATGACTAACTTAAACAACAACATCCAGTACATGTTAGTAACGCTTTAGGGAAATGGTTTGCTTCTTTACTCTGACACTATTAGTAAAAGATGTCAAGCGTAGCTGAAATAAACCCACTTTTAACATCTGGCTGAATGTAACACTAACTAGTTGATGGTCACTTCTACTTCTAAAGTAACTGAAGTAGATTTTGATGTTATAAAGAGTCAATGAAAGATGTTCATGTCAGCAAAACAAGAACAGACCCAGGTGCAGTTTGTTTATAAGTTGACAGGATGACCTGTCAACAACTAGCATGAACATCCACACACTGTTGTATGCAAGGCTAAACAAATCCAGAACGCGGAAGACAAAAATGTTGGGACATGTGAATTGTGGGTTTGGGTTTCTGGACCAGACTCGCTCCCCACACACATCATGAGACCGGGATTGAGGAGTCTTGACTGAACGGCCCTTAGTAGTCGTTGTGACTAAGGACTGGCTACATGTGGTTGGGATGCAAACATCTTTGACTGGGTGGCGAGAGCCAATATGAAAGTTATTTTATTTATTTATATTTGTTTAAATCAAGATGAGCTGTCAATGGTCCTACTGGCCATTTGGTGTCTGTACTATGATTCTCACTGCATCCCTCTGTGGTGGTCTCACGTAGGAGTGAATGGTTATCAGTTTGAATGTTTTCCATAGTGGTGGTCCCATTACCAAAGCTGCTTTTAAATGATTTTACCTTTAAAAGACCGGTGGTCTTTAAAGAGGTATTTGTATCTATTTTCCTTGTGGTTTATTTATTAAATTCCTTTCATTGATTTGAGTTGAAGTTATGAAAGAATTTAAAAAGTAATAATATACAACCTTATAACTGAACAAGTCTGATGTGCCATCTTTATTTTCCCTACAGAATCAAAGTGAAGCTTTCCTTCAATCTTCGTTCCTTCCTACTAGGGATGCTCCGATTGATTGAGCTCCGATTGATCGAGCACCGATTAAAATCGGCCGATATTCGTGAAAAATACATCATCAGTAAATTTCGATATTCTCCTCTCCACGACGATCATACCAGCTGATCAATAGCTCCTAAACCAGACGTCATAGGCGCACAGAAAATCCGCGGAGCTACTGCGAGTTCATTGCGCAGCCGAGACTCACCGTCCCCAGAACGGACCGCTCCATTTATAGTTGGTTCAGACTCAGAGCTCAGTCCTGGAGGAAACGTCGGGCGGCGAGTCCCGCTGCCTCGCTCAGCTGCGCCTCCTCCTGCAGCTGCTGCAGAGCAACACCCCGCGTCGGGAAACTGAGATAATTATTTAAACTGGTATAAAAAAACTATAATTTAAATATTAATGACGGAGTTGGAAAAGAGCTCGCTGATCAGCACCGGGAGGAGAGGATAAAGCCGCGCGTCATGGCGCATGTGGAGAGGAGAGAGCAGCGCAGCGCAGGTGGATCAGACAGGTAGAGGGAGGAGGAGCTGAGAGCAGGTAGACTCTTTAGTGATGATCAGATCACTGTCACTTTGTTCTTTCTGGGTATAAAATGGACCAGAGGGTCAAAACAATGTCGACTTTTCTGCGTCTGAATAGAAGAAAAAAACTATTTTTCTCAAAACGTTATTTCAACCACAAACTAATTAATGGGGATCTTGTGCTCAAGAATATATGTTTAATTATTTAAATATATATAAAAAATAATAGATTTCTATTCATGAAAGTAATAGATATCTGATTAAAATGATAGATTTCTATATGGATTAAAATAATAGATTTCTATAAGGATTGGAAATATTTATCTATAAATAATATATTTCTATATGGATGGATGATGTCTTCAAGTTTTTGTATTTTTTCATCTTTGAAAAGTCAGTAAAAACCTGTTTTTGTCCAAATGAAGGAGATTTATGGTTCTTTTTTAACAGATCAAGTAGCCTTTAGCCCTCATCCTCACTACAATGTGAAATTTACAGTTAATCAATATGATCGGTATCAGTGATCAGCAGCAAAAAACGTGATCGGAGCATCCCTAGTCAAAATATAACAAATCTGGTGTTTAGTTTTTGAGATATTTTTATTTATTTGGCACACCTTGCATTAAATAGTGTTTTGTTTTCTTTAATGAGGGCTACCACGCTTATATCGGTATCAGTTTATATCGTATCGGAAATTAAGAGTTAGACTATATCGGATATCGGTTAAAAAAAAGCCAATATCGAGCACCACAGTATAATTAAATGTATACCTAAAAATCTCTCATAACACTTGAAGCTCAATAAAGTAACAGAAATCATAACAACAGGCTTAATGCTGGGTGCATCATGTGATCATCCTGCAGGCTATAATCAGCTCATTACTCACCAATTTATCACTAAATGCTTTTGAGTTTTGATATACAACTATTATGTTTTACAACGTTTGAATAAAACAGTAATATTAATAACAATATATAATCATTCTCTGGGAAATACTAACTGACGTCACTGAGTTGGAGCTCAGATCTGGATGAGACAGAAGCTTTTTCCCATGTTCCTCGCAGCAGGACGGCTTCTCTCCTCGTACACATTCTGATGGATATGTCGTGACAACAGACAACAGCAGAGCGCCTGTGCATCATCACCAAACAGCTCCTGACAACAACCCCGGTTGTGCTGTCGGATAGACCAAGATAGCAGAAGACACACTGATCTTTTCAGTGCTGTTTCCTTAAACACACTGTCGTGTGCCACATAGAACGCTGACACCAACAGAAAGAGCTTGTCTGTTTGCCTCGGGTCTGTGATGGTGAAAACATTTCAGCTCCGACGACGGGACGCATCTCCACACCTCGACTATTAACACAACAGAGTGTGGCATTAGCTGTGAGTGTGAGGTGTGTTTACACTGAGCCAGAGGAAAACGCTGTCATCCTGCTGGACATCATCATTTCTTAACTGTCTACAAAATCCTGCAGCACCTACATCTTAAAATATGTCTGAACACGATGATAAATATTTGACCAAAATGCAGCATGCTACAATAAACACACTCACAACCAAACACAATCACACAGAAAAAGCACTTCCCCTTCTTAAAATATTCAAAATGGGCCCCAATATACATAAATAATAATAATAATGTGTTTACGTACGAGATGTACTTAGAGGTGGGATTAAATATTAAGCAGCACTTAAAGCAGTGGATCGGACCTGCTGATGACGGCTTAATAAAGACCAGACAGGTGTGAAAGGAGGACCGCTCTACCTGGTGCTGCTGGAGACTCAAGAGGTCCGCAGCAGTCACATCCACTGACGGCGTGGCACTTTTGGGCCGTCCCTCTCGGGGTAGGCCCTCCCTGTTTGCACCTCCGTTCTGATTGGCTGGCCCGTTGCTCATCACCTCGGTCCCAGATTCTTGCATCATGACTTAAAAACCTGAGAGAGGACAGAAACAGAGAAAACAGGGACAGCTGTTAAAACATGCAGCCACGAGGTCACATTTCAACAGAGGACCAAACTACAAACATCTGTCCTTTTCTTCCCACACAGCGTCACGTTTAGTGACCGTTTCCCCTGTCGGTTTGGGATTCTCTGCATCCTGTTTGTTTGCAGTGAGACAAACAAAAACTCTCACAAACGGCTCTTAGTTTGATGTTTTTTGTTGTTGTTGCAGATCCTTTACAGATGACGAGTCCACACTGGGATGGAGGGACGTGAGCGGGGCTCAGGTTCTGTTTGTGTTCTCCATTAGACGGTATGTGTAGGGGTGTGGTGGAGGGGTCGGGGTCCGGCACACATTGGAAAGGAACCCAACCTGAGCTGAGAGAGCAAACGGAGCCCAGGAAAACACCGGACCTCCAAAACAAAACACTTTCTATGGAAATGGATATATTTACTTGCGTGGCTCCCAGAAGAACCACGGCAGAATGGCTTTTTAATGGGAAACAGGGCCACTGTGTGAGGCCTGCCAAAGGATCTCCTTGAGAAACATCCAATCTGAAGCCGCGCGAAAACAGCCGAATCCTGGAGGGGTGCTCAATTAACACCAAAATACAAGTCTGAATATAAATAACCCTCTCTGAGCTGTCTTTCATCATTTAATCTAACTCCAGAGGATAGCATACAAACACCAGCAGTGTTGTTTTAAGAATAACTGCATGCATAATGCAGAAATGTGCCAGCAGTTGTCAGAGTTAAAACACAGACATTTGTTACATCGTCTCATCTGTTTTTGGATACACAAAAAGCCAGACAGGCATGCTCCCCCCTCAACACACACACACACACACACACACACACACACACACACACACTTCCTCTGTGTCCCGGGGGAGAAGCTCCAGTGACACTGCTGCATATCGGCGCTTGTGTTCCTCAAATCAGCAGAATGATTTACAGCTATTGTGTGCTGGTCACAGGCCTCCCCGGCACGGCGCGTCTAGCCTCCCAATTCCAGGGCAGTTAATGAAGCTGACCAAGTCAGGCAGAAGCAAATTAACTTGGCTGATTAATTATTTATATGAAGCAGAATAAATGCCTTTAAAACACCGGGGCTTCATCATGGAAGAATGTGAAAATGGAACTAAATGCAGATTTATGGAGGTTCATTTCGGGCGTGAGACAGGACGGGCCAGGCTCAGGTACACAGGCACGGGGTCTCCGGAGATCCGATCCAAACAAGATGCAGACACCACAGGGACACACACTCAAACTGACAGATGGGAAATTGAGGTTGACAACTTGTCACATAAGAATATTTACAGAGCAAAGGTGAGATAATAATCTAGATGTGGGATTACTCAAAAAAAAAAAAACACCCGAAAAGCAGAACTGATCGTTAAACTCGTTGTTCTCAGGGAGAGGTTTCCAGCTCGGAGTCACTTTTAGTAGTTTTAGACTAAAACTGTCCCCAAACACAGCTCAAAGCAAAAGTGCACAGTGGTTTATGTCTCCTCTCCTTGCAAGAAGCATGACTGAATGAGTCATCTAACACCGTGGCCTGTGCCGGTTCAGTTGTGTGTCACAACGCCCCCACACTTTGGGGCCTGTCTGTGCAGCTTTGGCCCAGCCTACAGGTCCTGTTCTCTGGGACGGGCTGCAGCCGGCCCCCCCTTCCCACTCCAGACAGATGTTGACCTGACTCACCCCTTTCAGTCTGGCACAGCCTCCCTCCATAATGGGATTTTCTAAACAAGGAGTGAGCAATCGGAGTACTGTGGGATGGGAAGCAGCCAGCCACCAACTCCATCTACAGGCCCGTTCTAAGACACCATCCAATTAGAAACATGCGTTCTTCAGCTGAATTAAATGCAATCTGAAGGGAACCATGTGCAGATGATGCAAACCTCCAGTTATTTAAAAAACTGCTGGAAAATGCTCTTTTTAAAATAAAAGTGGTGAAAGTAATGGCTATTATACATGCACTGCCATTCCATGCAAACTGTTCATAATTGTAACGGAGAGGCGTAAGTTTCCAAACGCACGGCATCTCCAGAAGTAATCAAGAGAATGAGCCGCAGGGCTATTTTAATGTATGCAAAACTAGTGACCCACAATAAAAGGAGAGAACAGCTACAATGAATGCAAAGTAATGCGCGCATGCTTGGAAGCGGCACTGATGAGGGGACGGCTAAAATTAACACCCAATTAATTTTCGAATTGACAAACAAATGAAACCCATAAATCTACTTTCTCATTAATTTCACCACAGAATAATTCAAAGCTGCAATATCATGAATGAGAAAAAAATTGGAGGAAAAGAAAAAAAAGGGAAAATGGAAAATGGGCATTATCCATCATAAATATCAAGCAGATAGGAAGGGGCCTTATTAGAGAGTTGTGCTGATAAAAGCGCTGGAGCATCAGGAGCTCAGCCATGTGACTTGGCCCAGCGTTTGTTTATCTGCCTATTTATTTTCACTTCGCTCAGGGGATAGCCTTGTTTGTGCGATGACTCAAAAAGCTCAAAGTTCTTCCGTCCGTTCCATTTTTACACAATTTTAGCTTTAATTATGGGTCAAGTGTCCTGTTAAAAGAGGCTACATCTGCTTGCTTCAAGCACAAATATTTCATCATGAAAAACCCACAAATAGAGGCATTTGTTATTTTAATGAAGCGTATCAGGGTTTTTGTGTAAGAAGCACAGAGGAAAAGGGAATCAAAATAATGGAAATTCCACACAAGACAGCAGGTTGTAGGAAACAAACTGAACATTAGACGCCCCTCTGCTCCAAGCGTTTGGAACAAACACTCTATTAGAAAGAAACAGGCCAGAGTTTGTGTTTGTTTACGGTTTGTTTTCCTTCCTCTGCCTCAGATTGGGGGAGTACAGTACAAACAAGAGTCACATGTGAGTCCCACCTGAGCAGACAGGTTGAAGGTTAAGAACAGCCAGCGGCCAGAGCTCATCAGTCAACCCCTCTGGAAACCCAATGCCTGTCCCTCCGTCGTCACGCTCGCCTGGAATTCAACAACTCAAACAAGCCGGCTGATTCAAGGTAAGGTCGGCCCGCGCAGCTGTGCTCTGACCCTTCTCCGTGTTGTGTTTTTCTTTAATGCTTATGACAGTAAAGCCTCAGTGGCCACCTGCTTCGATTCGCCAAGTTCTCACACTGCTTGTTTACACAAGCACACAACAAAAGCACAACATTTCTTGGGTGGGAGATAAGGACACAAAGGAGGAAACAAAGGGGAGAGGTTCATTTTAGAGCTGTTTAGGTTCGGCTTGGTTGCTAGACTAGACAACACATCAGCGTGTACCAAAGGTGCAACAACAGAATGCTTCTCAAGGCTTTTTAACAAGCTTATCTTTGGCCGTATTTTGGCTCCTGATTCTGAAGAGAAGTCATAAGAAAAACAGAAGCTGCATTTAAAAAAAATACCTTATCACATCCTGCATCAGTGAGCCAGTATCTCACCGGGATGTGACTGCAGGTAACAATCTGTGGACGACATTTGCAAGGGAGTTTCCAAAATGTCTCAATATGTTTGAGAAGGTTCTCAAGATCCTCATACGTCACATGGTGGGTCTCGCTCTTTTGTCGCTAGAACCTTCAAAACATTTAAAATATTTGTGCAACAATCAAACTAATCAATTAAATTAGTCATAGAGTCACTGAGTGTCTGGAACTCCTGTCCGTTTAGCTGTCGTGTGTCAGTGTGAGAAATCTGAGAATGAACAAATTAAGACATAATTTATGAACTCCTCACTATGGCTGAGAGAACATGTTGTTGTTTACACCCTCCCTACATAACAGGTGTTGTCGGCCCGTTTGATCAGTGACTGTGTGTCAAACGCTCTTCACTATCACCAACATCTGGAGTTTGTTTTTACTTTATTTACTAAAATCTCCTTGAAGACAAACTGGAATGTTTACAGGCCTAATGGTCAAAACGCCTGCATTCGATCTGTTTCTATTAACATTTCTCTTCCAGTGTGCTATATCTCCTTGTCTCATAAATGTAATTGTGAAACGACCAATTTCACAGATTTTATTAAAAATTCTAGCGCTTTTAAAACCTTGGAAGTACTACTTTATCATTTGGGCATTGTCAAGGTTTTTAGGAAACCTGTGCGTGACTCAGACTGTTTTCAGGGAACAGAAATCTGGACTGGGACGTCTCTAGTTGTAAGTGACCACTTCAGTGTGATTACAAATGACAGCTCACTAATTTCCTCACCACTTTCTGCCTCCAAAAGTCACAGCCCAGTCAGATACCATCTTGGATGAGTATCTTTTTCTTAAACAGTTTAAGAGACAACAGAGGCAAGATTGCTCTAACTGAACTCTTTTTTTCATTTTATCTTCGTAATAAATAGGTTGTGCATCGTCATCACCACCTGTGAGTAACATCCCCATCAGAGAATCCACATTACTGCGCCACATGAGACTCCGAAGTACGCGAGTCCTTCCCAGAACCCGAACAGGGCGTAAGCATACGCTGGCAAACAAAGCATCTGTTTGTTTAATAAGTGATGGCTGCCATGACGACAGTAAACAGGAGGAGCAGGGGCTGGTGTTTATGAACAAACACATCTTCTTGCAGGAGCCATTTAATATTAACCAGGTGGAATGATCAGCCCATTTCCTAGGTGACACTCGGGGTGAGCGGCGCGGTGTAAACGGGGGGGGGGGAGCTTTAGGGAGTCAGTGTTGATGCAAATACAGCTTTGACTAGAGTAAACAGCAAGGCAAATGTCAAGATAAACAAAAAGTCATTCTTCTGACATTCAAAGACACATTAGGTTGGTGCGTTGCAGCTGCTGAGCAATGAGAACAAGAG
>SSNR01000119.1:525110-536037 GCA_006937965.1 Callopanchax toddi
CTGTTCAGACTGTCCTTTAACAATCAGATTAGTTCTGTTCAGACTGTCCTTTAACAATCAGATTAGTTCTGTTCAGACTGTCCTTTAACAATCAGATTAGTTCTGTTCAGACTGTCCTCTAACAATCAGATGTGTTCTGTTCAGACTGTCCTTTAACAATCAGATTAGTTCTGTTCAGACTGTCCTTTAACAATCAGATTTGTTCTGTTCAGACTGTCCTTTAACAATCAGATTTGTTCTGTTCAGACTGTCCTTTAACAATCAGATTAGTTCTGTTCAGACTGTCCTTTAACAATCAGATTTGTGCTGTTCAGACTGTCCTTTAACAATCAGATTAGTTCTGTTCAGACTGTCCTTTAATAATCAGATTTGTGCTGTTCAGACTGTCCTTTAACAATCAGATTTGTGCTGTTCAGACTGTCCTTTAACAATCAGATTTGGGCCACTTCTGCCTGCAGTGTGAATGTAGCTAAAGTCCTCTGTTGTTGCATTGGAAGCTGCAGACCCAGCTGTTAAACCCCTCCTGCTGCTCCACAAGGAGCAACTTTTCCTCGACACCGGAGTCATTTAAGCCTAAAAAAGCTATAAATGTTACCATTTCAAAAGCTGCCCCTTTGCGTCCCAGAGAGAGGACATTGGGGTTAAAAAGGAAGGGAGTGTGTGAGTTCCATTAGTCAGTTAAAGTGAAGATAAAGAGCAAAGGGTTAAATACCACAAGACCTTATAGGAATTTCTACAATTTAGTGTAATCTGGTTTTAAGAAGTCCTTTCTTTTGTTAAATACAGCAGTGTGTCAGGATGATGCGGCCCACTCATAAAGCAGCACAATGACAACGTACAGTGGCACTAATACAAGGACATAGTTCATCATGACATTTTCTGCAATTCCCAACTGATTAGGGTCATTATGTTGGAGGCCTGATTTATGTTGTCATTTCCTCTCACCAATCCTGCATCAATGAATCTTAATGAATTGGTAAATAAGGGTGAGGATTACACTGTGTGACACCGCAACATTTCTCACCCTCAACGGCCGAGATTTATGTAGCCAATTAGAGACTAACAGAGAAAATTGGCTGGCAGCAAAATAATATTCTTTATGGGACAAAATGGAGGAGCATTTCCAGTGAAGGGCAATTGTATTGTCAGTGTTAAAGACCATAAAGCATCCACCTAAGCCACCTTCAGAGTGCAGAGAGATGTGGGCGTGCAGACCACTGTGAGGCTGTGTGTCGGCAGAGAGCCGCTGAGCCTCGCCGTGATCCGGAGCCTTTAACATTCACCGCGGCCCATCTCGCATGTTTGATCAGCATAAATACGGCCCAGTATGACAAACATGTTTACCTTCTCACCGCAAACATCAGACAATCAGACGCCACGAGGTGCTGCTTCTCTAATGAAGACACAGGAGCTTTTATCAAGGCCAGCCGTGTCAGAAACGTCCTCCTTTTATACACACATCAAAAAGACCCGTGTACAAAGAGGCCAATTTATTTGCACTAAACATACAATAAGGAAATATTTTTTAATTAGTTTTTTCTATTATTTTTTTTTTTAGCAAAACCTTTTTTTTTTTTAATGAAAAGGCAGCAAGGAGGCCTTCATCTTTTTTCAAAGTAGGAATATCAAAATACAGCCACTTCTTTTAAGATATATCTGATCAACACATGAAGAACGATATATACAATCTGATTAGAAGCTCTTAACAATTCCCTGGTACATCATTACTACAGCGTGATGGCTTTCACTTCTCACATTAAGAGAGCCGAGGATGATTATGGCGAGGGACAAAAACTGTTTTTGTGTATCGCTACGAAGCGCAAAAAAAACGGCCTGCTTATTAACACTAACTTCTTAAAAGGGCACTTAGAGTTCTAATGAGAGCCTTTATGTATTACATATTGTGACTAGATTTAGTGCGAGGAAGCGGCTCTCCACATCAAACACGCTGGCTTGCTATTAGGCACAGGGGCTGAGGGATGCTGTGTGAAAAGGAGTGGAAAATTAAAGCTGAAGCCACGCAGGAAAGGGCTTAATTTACTGGCATGTACAGTATGCAAATGAGATTACTCTCAGCTTAACTGCATCATTTATGTCCATAATAACAGCATCATCATTACAGGGCTCAAATTAAATTACACTGTAATTAGCATATCAAAGTGATTGGTTAAAGTTTAAAACAAATACCCAATTTTGTTAATGAACATCTGTAATCACTGTGCCGACGCTCAGAGAAAACATCCAAAACAAATATGTGTTTTGGAGAAGGGGGTGGAAGATCAAACCGCGCGTCAGTCAGTCTGCGCGTCTAGATGGGGGGGGTTCCACCTGGAGAGCTCCACACACACTCAGGATATATTTCCCAAACTCCAGGAGATCAAAGATCCAATTTCCCACACTTGCCACTTCAGGAGCTCATCAATAAAATACTAATCACTTCACGGCTGATTTGGAGACTGAAGCCTCAGCCGAAGGCTTAGAGAGACTTCCATATCACAAAAAAACACCTCTGCTCTGACTGTCTTCACTGTTGTTCAGTGTGCACGCTCCTCAGCACAGACGCGTTTAATATTTATGTGTAGAAATACATCATTTGTGAGCAGGTTTTATCCAATAGCTGTCCTGCTTTCCCCCTCGGAGTCATGGTGGCGTCTAACAGCTTCAGACAGAAATCAAATGCATCATTTTATGTGCATTTTAATAGAAACCAACAAAGACAAACTCCTGATGGATTTTAATTCTTCCACTTTTGCCAAAAGACGAGAAATCAAAAAACATGACCACAAAGCTTTGTTTTACCACTCTCCACTACTCCCTCACTCTTCCCCTACATTATCAGGAATGCTCTCGTCAAATTTTCAAGAAGTGGCATCTTATTTTATTCATTAAGAAATCCATTAAAAGGCCTTATTTCTTGCAAGCATGTAAAAGATGTGCCTTTCAAGGTAGAGCCAGGGCAAATCCACTCCATCAGCTAATGACGGTACTCATTACACCAAGAAGCTGGCTAATGAAGGCGCGGTGGCCGGCCGATCCCCTCACCCAGCAGAAAGCCCTATGAAATGCTAATATCTCACTTCTAATTAAAGGATTCCAAGTCCAAATGCACCTTCACGGCCAGTAGCTGGAAACATAAATTTTATTTTTCAACACTACGCTACACCCAGAGATGGGCCTGAGCATCATTCCATTAATCCATATTTAAAGCCCCTAGCACTCGTAGGTTTCCTTCACTGTTAGCTGTACCAGCTTTACATTAGCTGCTTTTATTTTTAAAATTCACGGATGTTCAGGAGAATATGGAACGAGTTTGGTCCAGAGACTTTAGGTTGTGGCTGCTCTCAGGACCGTTGCACAGCTGGAGATGTTCTGATATAAACAGTGTGATCCTGTTTGGTTAGAACACACAGAAAGGAGTGGAGGTCCGGCTGCACAGGAGGAAGGATGAGATGCAAACTGTTAAATTTAGCGTCTTGTTTTTGTAACATTACTCGGTTCCTTGATGTCCGTTTTGGTGTCTCTGATCTTACTGCCTGTATCTGGATGAGTTGAAGACAACATGCAGGTCAGCAGAAGAGAAATGTCTTCTGCACACAGTCTGGAAACCTGTCACTTATTTATTACTGGGCTGCAACTAGACACAAACATGCAAAAAATATGCAAATTTCACTTGGAATACTGGTGATTTGATGCACTCTAAACTTCTTGTTTTAAATCCTTTGGTCCCGTCGTATCTGTTTGGACATCTCCACTCCTGTTAGACCTCTCTGGTCAACCAACCAGTTCCTCTAAATCTAGTTAAGATGTAAAGGTGACGATGGGGCCGATGAGGAAGTAGCTCCAAAGCTCGGGAACGTATTCAGACTGCTGAGTTTGTGAAATCCTTCAAGTTCATGTTAAGAACTTTTCGTCTTTTCTTCTCAGCATTTGCTTCCAGCTCAGTCTGAGACCCAAACAAATGTAATGGTTTCATGTTGTCATTTGATTCACTTTTATTTGATCTTTTAATATATATATATATATATTGTTTTATTGCTTTTTACTACTGCTTTTACTTTGATCTTTAAGGCACTTTCTGTTGTTTTTATTGTGCTAAAGAAATAAACAGAGTTAGGTTTTATATCTGGCTAGGCCACATGAGACATATTACATAACGGAGAACAAAGTGTGACATTTGTGCAAACTTTATAGTCACTTTGTTTTAAATTGATTTGATTTTATTCATAATTTGATAACTAACCCCACCCAAAGCTGTGTCACATTTCTGACACTTTCACTCACTGAAACTAATGTGAGACTAGTTTGAAACGAGTTACTTTGTCATTGTTTTGAGAGAAAACGTTTAAAATGTGACCCATAGCAAGGCACTATGACTCATGCTAGGACACAGAACGTTTGTCTTTGTTTTGAGACATTTTTTAAAAACGTCCCATGTAAATGTGGTTTGTCACCACCAGTCACAGCCCAGTAAGATACTGGTTTTACGGCCCTTTCTGAAACATGGTGAGAACCAATACATCAGATGGCTTTTCCCAATCAGAGGACGGCACTAATGATGTGAAAGGTTGTAATGTTCATCCAAAGTTATCCATTTGTAAGATCTCTGAGGAGTTTAAAAAGAAGTCAGAGGAGGTGTAGGAGGACGCTAAAAAACAACAAATACCAGTGGAGGGGTGGGCACACACGTCTGCTGCTCCCCTTACAGAAAAACCACATGAACTTCACATGTAGACATCACATGTGAGAACATGTGTAACACGTGTGAACTACATGTAAAAAACATGTTTTCCACGTGTTTCCCGTGTGAATTTGGAACAAAAAAATGTGAACTTCATAAGGGGAGAAAGAACATGTTTTCACATCTAAAAACATGTTAAATTAACATGTAAAACACATGTGCAACCCATGTTTCCCGTGTGAATTTGGAACACTTTTAACATGTTCATGTGTTCCCATGTGGTCACATGTTTTTGCACATGGGTTCACATGTAAAAAACATAAGTTCATGTGTTTTTTCCATAAGGGTCATTTATCAAACTGAAGTGAATGAGTTCATATTTTACACCTTAGACTTCATTTGTACCAAGAACTGTACCTCTAGATTTACTGTCACTGATAGAAAACACACACACACACACACACACACACACACACGCACACACACACACACACACACACACGCACACGCACACACCAAAATGTATCATACTTATACTATACATAAACAATTACCAAGTAGGAAAATAAAGATGCAGCATCAGCTTACTGTAGCCAAATCCATGTACTTTTTAACATTGTACAAATATGATATAATTTGTTAAATTGGTCAAAAGTAGAAGTTGCCCTCGTTTCTAATGACCTCTGACCCTGACCTTTGCTATAACTCTAACCCTAACATAATGTCACTCCTATGTCAGAGTTCATTAAACTACATCAAAGACATGAAACTGAACTCTTTTTTAAACTGAACACCCCGGTTGGTGTTTCATGACCCACTCTGGGACTGGAACACGTTCAAACCACTAACTCAGCAGAGCAGGTCTTTATAAAACAAGGTAAAGGAAAAAAGGAAACATTAGGGGTGTAACAATATTGGAAACACCGTGATATTGCGGTAGTAAAATGGCCACGATATCGTCGTGGTCTTGTCACGGTATTGAACAGTACGTCCTGAGTTTAAAATAACACGTTTTGGTTCGCCCCACCGGAGTATAGCAAATTAAACTACATAGACCATGATCCTTTGCTTCCGTGTCAGCAGCCAGTGCACCAATAGGAGAGTGCGCAGCCCACATGGCAAACCAAAACAAACATGGCGGGCCGAGCGATGTGAGCGGCTTTCCAGTCTGAGTTGTGGAAGCATTTCGGATTTATCGTGTGGAGAAATGGTGAAGGAGACGAGAACGGACAAACAGCTGACAATATGCAGACACTGCCGCTGTACAGAGCTAGACTCCTCGGCGAATACGAGCAGCGTGTAAGGTCAGATGATAACCCGCCCCCCTCAAAAAGTTTCAAACAAAAGTCCAGACGGGTCAAAAATCTCGGCATGAAGCTCTTAGATCAGCGCTGTCTCACAGCAGCTCAAGAAATAAAATACATCCCAGAATATTTAGCCACTGATTTGCATATAATTTCCACCGTGAGCGTCGTGGGGTTTAAATCATTTGTGGCTAAACTGGAACTTAAATATAAAACTCCATCATCAACACATTTTAGTCAATTACTTAATTTATTTTAATTCAGTCATTGCCCAGATGAAGGCAGCAACATTAAAAGACTTATCAGACAGAAACCAAGGAGAGGAGAAGTTCCTGCTGCAGAGCAGTGAAAACAGCAGAGGTCATTTTAACTGATCAATACAATAAGCTGTCCTCCTCCTCCCCTTAAATGTTGACATGTTGATCTTTTAAAAAAAAAAACTGAAACTGGATTAGAACTCTAGAAACTAGAAGAGGCTTACCTTCTAATGATTTTCCTGTTTGGTGAGGCCTAGGTATTTTCATTTATGACTTAATGACAAGGCAGTTTTGTATTTCCTGGTTACTTGATTAAATAAGCTGTTTTGTCTTTTCTTTATATGTTGAAATTGCATTTTGCACTTTATGAATGACTTTTCAGGCTGTCGAAAATGTCATAATGGTACATTTTATGTTGTGAGGCTTATTATCGTGAGCATAGTCACAATATCGCAATAAATATCGTACCGTGAGGTCCATACGTGACGATACCGTACCGTGGGATTTGGATATCATTTCACTCCTAGGAAACATGTCTAGTTAATCTATTTCTTTGTTGTAATGATGCTTCTTGGCAATAAATATGATTCTTCTGAGAACTCATATTTGTCACCTTTATTATGAGGTATATTATTAAGATCTGTAGAATGAGCAGCATAACTTACATGTGCCTCCTAAAACCCTCCTCTTGTTGGTTTTCACTCTTGTTTATTGGATGATTGAACTTCCCCACAGAAGAAAAAAAACCACATCTTGGTCATTTTATTCTTTTTACAGGTGACTAATACCACTGATGTAGGATTTTTTTAATAAGCACTGCTACAAAAAACAATCATTCAAATTGTCTGACTTTCCTGTGCTAAGCTGAAGTTAAACATCTGAATCAGCCTAATAAACTGCTATCTGTGCAAATCAAGACAAAAACGGTGACAGTCAAAAACTGATCAGTCTGCTTTTTCAGCCTATTTTTCTGTTTTTCCTTTTTAAGAGGCCAACTGGTGGGTTAAAGTGCCTTCAGAAGTAAACATGCACAGAACAGCGTTTTATGCATGTGTCACTAGGGGAAATGTAAGAAAGAAAAACAAAGAGAAAAAAAGGTAAGTGCTCTGTATCGGCCCTGCTGCACCTGTATACATTTACAGCGCCACACATCCCCGGCTGTAAATATGTTTACAAGAAGCCCGCTGCTGTTCGCAGAAACCGACCTTGAAGCCAGTAAACAACCGTTCACAAAGTTCATTAACGTCAAAGAGGGTATAGTCTTTCCCCTCTGACTGAAAAAAAGGTCACTGACTTTATCAACACAATGTAGCTGCAAAGGGTGGACATTAAGTTTAGATGCAAACAAATTCTGCTAATGAACAGACTAAATGTCAAAAATATGCATTAGTCAGGGAAACCACTGGCTGCACTTCCTTCTGTGTGCATCACGCTAATCTATGTGATAATTCCTGGGCAATCACACTAGAAAGAGCTGATATGAAATCATGTCCAGGTACTCAGAAGACTACGGTGTTTACTGTGAGTTCATGCTCAGATGAAAGGTTCAGCACTGCTCTAAGGAACTCACTGAACCTTTTTAAACTAAGATCATCTGGGGTTGACAGATGATGGTTACATTACCATGTACTATCTCACACAACATCTCAGCATTGTGTGTGATCTGTTAGTGCTGGAGGTGATTTTCAGATAAGGGTTTACACATTTTACAAAGTTCAAGACTTTTAAGAACCTTTGAAAGATCATTATGATTCATTAGGACCTACACGACTTCATGTCTTCTGTTTTAGTGCTTGGGGATTTTTTTCATGTAAAGTGGAATAGAAATAAAATATACATTTATATTAAAAAAAAACATGATTACAACTTTTCTTTTAAAGTAAAATAATTTTCCAAAAATATAAGAACATAAAAAAATCAGGTAAATGTTAAAAATGGGCTTTGTTTTCATTTTTAATGAAACTCCACGTTTATAATGAGTCATTGTTCCTTTCAGTATCTTCAGCCTCTCATTTTTCATGTGTAACAAGACAGGATTAGACTAAATTAAACACAAACACCTTGGCCTATCATTACATTATATTACACTTTATTTTTCATAAATAAAGCTGTTTCATTTTAAATATTAGGTAAAACATACACGTTTTTTTTTTACAAAATGTAATTTTTTTCTAATAACATTTTGTCAATAAACTCTAATCACCAGGTTTTAGCCAACTATTAAAATAGTTTTAAAAACTAACTAGACCTCGTTAAATATATTTTCTCCGGTTGAAGAAGCTGGTAGTGAAAAACAGGAAAGTATTAGTTTTAATTCCCTAAACAAACCAGCTTCAGGAGGAGCAGAGGAATCGGAGTTTTCCACAGGGAGATAATTCCTTCTGAAGGGAAGACGCTGCTGCCCTGATGCATCATGGGCCTTGTAGTTTTGTCACAGCCTATAAAAAAATCCTCCGATAGAACACAGAACAAACAAATGCTGCTAGAAGATTTCTCTTTCTTAAAGCGGCACTCCGGAGGATTTCATCAGGAGAGCAGTTTTTGAATCTAGCGTCCAAAGGCTCCTCCTCAAAACATCTCGACACGCGCGTCCGGTCGCGTGTGCGTGCGTGCACGCGGCGCATATACTTCGGACATGAACTGTACAGCTCAATGTGTAGGGTTTAATCACTCACAGTTCACAATCTTATTCCAACAACACTACGAGGGTCTGAAGAGCCCTCTCTGTCCCTGCTGCTTCTGATATTAGCTCTGTTAGCAGAGAGCTGCTGCTGGACTCTGAAGCTGAACTTGACTCGGGGCCCTGGATGAACTTTCTGACCAAAATAAACGCGTAACCCTGTCAAACCTTGCCTTTCTGTGAGGTGAAAGGTTTAAAAATAAAAATAAATCCATCTTTAGCTGGAGAATGGGTAGGTTTTTAGTAGAAATGAGCCGTGAGTCCTCAGTGAACGGCTGAGACGGCAGAGAAACACACGGAGCGTTCTGTACGACAGCGCCCCCTACTGGTACAGGTTTGGTCGATGCGCGTGCATGTTGAGAGAATGCAGAAATTTGAATTTCATTGGCTGAAAATGTCGGCGGCAAGAAATAATGGAAAGGGGTCTCTAGGAGGAAGGAGGGTCTTCATCAGAATGACAGATGTTGTGGAACTCAACCCATAGATCATAGTTTAGACCTGAAATATCATTTAGAACATTTAGAAAACTTTGATACAGAGAAAAATGCTCCAGAGTGCCGCTTTAAAGGGACTAGATGCAGGATTTTAATCAAAGTAATCATGCATGTTCAGTTTATTTAGGTTAATGAGTGATGAAGCATTTTAAATCAAAAAGAACTAGATAAGCTGCATTTGTTGCACAAATGCAAAGTTGGAATGCTGAAAGCTGAATGAGACAGCTGAAATTGTCCAAAACCAGCTGAAAGAAGCTCAAATGAGTGCAAATTTAGCTAAACTTTAAATATTTGCTGAAAATTTAGATTTGTTTAAGTTTAATGTAGCTTAAAGTTGTTAAACTTGAATAAATTTGTTGAAAATACCTGAATTGTTGAAATTATTGTACACATTTGCTGAAAAAGTGTAATTTAGCTGAAAAGATTGCTTAAACATGTGAAAAAAGCAAAAAAAAAGATTAAAAGCTTAATCTAAGCTGAACTGTGTAAATACAGTTAAATCAGTATAAGACAATTAAAACAGTTAAAATTGGCTGAAACCTGATGTAATGAAGAAGAACTTTAGCAGAAATTAAGTTAAAACGTCATAAAAAGCAGAATCCTTTTTAAAAAGTTGAAGTTTCAGATGAAAAGTTTTAAATAATTTAATGAAAGAGTTAATTTGAAGCTGAATTTAAGTTCAAGTGCCAACATTAGCAGAAATATCTTAAATATTTGAAGTTTAGAGAAGGTTAAAAGAGTTTAATTTGATTTAAATAGTTCAAAATACCTGAATTGTTGAAATTTAAGAGTTGAAATTTGTTTAAAAAGTGCAATTTAGATGAAAATATTGCTTGAACATTCAAATGGTTAGCTAAATAAAAAATAGCAAAAGGCAATAACTTGCAAAAGGGTTTACACCAGCAGACAAAGTCACAATTCTAGCAAAACCTTAAAAAAGATTTGCTAAATGGTAAAAGATTAGCTAAACAGTAAAGTATAAGAAAGACATTAAGGTACTGCAGAATGGTAGAATGTTAGTTAAAATATAAATGGATAATTGTAAAGCAAAGAGTTAGTTAAATAGACTGACAAAGAAACAGCTCAATCAAAAGCTGACGTCAGAGAAAAACAGCTCAAACATCTGAAAATGTCTAAAGAACAGAGCTAAAATGTATTCCTAGCTAAACTGTTTGAAGAAAGGTTAATTGGTAAGGGACATACAGAGAACACCTGAATAAGTTGAAGGTTCCAAGGTGTAAGTGTCTCCAATCATGAAGCTGTCAACCATCTAAAATGGAGTCAGCTTCAATCATTTAATGTGGTTGTGTGGTGCATTGATTTGCAATGTGATTAGAGAAAGATGGCACAAGATTTCAACATGGTTCCTCAATATTTTGTAGTCCAAAGTCCCCTGATTATTTTAAAACAAGAATGAAGTTTCTATGTCAAAGTGTGTCAACACAGCAGGCTTTAAAACATTAGTACATTTTAGCAGAAATTCTATCGTTTAAGCCCCGACACCGTGATTTTGG
>SSNR01000119.1:536047-561980 GCA_006937965.1 Callopanchax toddi
AACATGCTAACACTGGGTATAATGTGTTGCCATGCTAAAAGTGTAAAAAAATTTGCATTAGCATGTTATTACACAAAATTATGTTTAGCATGTTAGCATGCTAATGCTAATGTTAGCATCTGGTTCTGGGTCATCTCTGGTCCTGGTCCAGGGTCTAGACCTGGTTTCAGGTCAGATTCTGGTCAAGCTGCTGTTTCTGGCTCTGATCCCACCCCATTTCTGTGCCTAAAAGGTCTGGATCTCTGGTTCACTCCCAAGTCCTGGTTCTGGTCCTGGATCTGGCTAAGGTCCTGGGCTTAGACCCAGTTCTGGTCCTGGATCTGGCCTAGGTTCTGGGTTAGGACCCATTTCTGCTACTAGTCCTGATTCTAGACTCTGTTCTAGTACTGGTTCTGGGTATGGTCAGGTCCTGGGCATGGACCCAGTTTTAGTCCTGTTCCAGGTTCTGGTCCTGGTCCAGGTCCTGGATGTTGTTGTGGCTCTGGTCCCTACTCTGATCCTGGTCCTGGATCAGTCATTTCCAGTTCAAACCAGTGGAACTCTGTCCCTTTGATCTGTTCAGTGTTTATAAAGGCTAACGAGCTGATGATGATGATGTGATGAAGATGATGGACACCTGTGACACTTAAAATACAGCAGGAAAAGGCAAGTTGTAGGGCTCGAACAAATCACTGTCTTTAGGAAACCGTTTGACCAATTTAAAAAATTTAAAATCCGTGAGTGACAGCAGGCTTTGGAGATGTTAAGTCTCAATTTTTGTACACCTAGGTCAATATTTGAAGGAGATATGGCGATAGAAAAACCATGTTTTGTTCAGAAACTTCTAGAAATCTCATGAGGCATTTAACATAGGAAATAGACTGAAAATGAGCAGATTTCTCCTGGCCTTGAGGTGATTTATGAACGAGCCATACAACCTATGGCCCAAACAACCAGATATTCTGAAACTAGACAAAAATCCCAACATTTTAATGTAAAATTTGTTGATGTTCATCAAACTGAGTGAGAGTAGTTACAGTTTGAAATTTTTGGTTCCTCCAAAATCCCAAAGCCCTGACTGTTAGAGTGAGGTGATGACATCACCAGAGTGGGAGACAGGTTTGAGATTTTTGATCCACCTCCGAACAAAGTTGTCCTGCTCCCACATTTTTCACAGCAAATGTATGAATTATACATCTCTGATTAGGGATTTTTGTTAGCTTTCAGAAAGTGTAACTCTCATGTCTGTGTGACTTACGGTTCTCTCACAAATCGACCTAGTTGGCGCAGAACCTGCCTTTCTGCTCCTATCTTTTTCATTATATTTTTGATGATTTTTTTGTCTGACGTCTGAAATGTTCCTCAAGTTTAACTCGTCATTTCTCAGGATTGGTAAAAGATATCAAAAAGCTTAATCATACAGTAATAGTTGAATGTCTTGAGAGTTGTTTAAAAGTTGAATGAAGTTTCTAAGTTGAAGTATGCTGAAGTAGTTAAACTTGGAAAAAGAGTGGAATTATTAGAAAAATTTGAAGAATTTGAAGAATTTCAATGTATTTCAATGGGCTGCAAAAAAAGGTGAATAATTTGAAAAGTTTAAAAGATATCAATAAGAAAAGTCATAGCCGGCATGTCCTGAACAAGCTGAACGATTTGAGGTATAATTTGTTGAAATAGGTTGAAAATTGCAGAAGAAGAAGCGAGCCAAAGATCGTACAGGAGGAACTCAATAGTTGGAATGCTTACTCAGCATTCCAACTAATGAGGCCACCCATATATCATTCCATTATCTTGAACAGGCTGTGAGCTGTAAAATGTTCTGCAATTCGGGGTCCGAATTTCCCGCGCTGTCCTACGGATGTGACGTCAACTGACGCTTCTGCGCGTTCTCTGGCTAAAAAAGTAATAATAAATGTATATCCAGTAGGTGGCAGTATTGCACCTTTGTGTAGTGTTGCTAGTCAATGGCGGACTTCCTTGTCTAAACCAGTGGTTTTTCTCATAAAACTGGTGTTATCTTGTTTATAGAGCTGAAAACCTCTCTGATGGATTATAAGGGTTTCACAGAGCTAAAGGTGCTGTTATAGGCGACCGCACAGCAATCTGTCCATGTTTATGGTCTCGGCACTGTAGGCCGCAAATCCCCAACCTTTTCCTGGACCTCAGTCCGCTTACAGTGCATCTAAGGCGGCTCTGCTGCGCACGGACCTCCGGGTGCTCCGGAGCTCCACTCCGTGATGTGAATTTGAGAAATCTAAGGTGATATCACGCAGGGCATGATTCTATCACGCTAGATTTCTCAAATTCTCCTCCTGGTGTCTGAGAACACCGGCTGATTAAAGCTTTTAGCATACAGGCAGCTGGGAAGGACTGGAAAATAGCAGCTAGCGAAATTAGCTCTGTTAGATCGGCTCCCTCAGTCTGATCGTGTGTGTGTGCGTCGCGGGGCATTGTTTTACTATATTTCCTTTTGTATTAATAAAATGTATTTTTATTTATGGACTCGCCTCCGGCTGCCTTTGGTTGAACCCTTATGAACTAGTGAGAAGTTTGTGCGTGCTCACGTTAAAGGCTGCAGTTATTCGCAGCGCCAGGCGCGGCGCTCTTGAGGTTTGTTTTTCAAAGCTCCCTCATGTCCCTTTAAGACAAAACTACCTGTAATTTAAGACCTTGTTTAAAATCTGGACATATTTCAAACTTTGAATGACTTTTTAAGGAGACACCTAAACCCTGTCACATGCTACCACATTAAAGAGCAAGTGGCAGGTTAAAGGCCCCTAAAACAAACGTTTAGAGAAATATAATAGAAACTTGTTCTGGATAAAGGCTGCATGGTGGCGCGGCTGGTTAGCACTGTTGCCTCGCAGCAAGGAGGTCGTGGGTTCGCATCCCGGCTCTGCTGCCTCTCTGCGTGGAGTTTGCATGTTCTCCCCGTGCATGTGTGGGTTTTCTCCGGGTACTCCGGTTTCCTCCCATAGTCCAAAGACATGACTGTCAGGCTGATTGGGCTGGTGAATTGTCCTTAGGTGTGAGTGGGTGTGTGGTTGTTTGTCTCGTTCGTCTCTGTGTGGCCCTGCGATGGACTGGCGACCCGTCCAGGGTGTCCCCCGCCTCTCGCCCCTTGACCGCTGGAGATAGGCACCAGCTCCCCCGCGACCCTCCGTGGAGGACTAAGCGGCAACAGAAGATGGATGGATGGACTTGTTCTGGATAAAACTTATTTAGGCTTTTGGAGTCATTTTTGTGAGCACTTTCTATTTTTCGGCCAGACCAGAAGTGACCTAACGACTGGGTGACCCGTCCTCTCCAGATAAAGATTTTAATGGTGGCCCTGACACAGATAAATCTTTAAATGTTTACAATTACTTAATAAATAAAATGAGCAGATATTAGACAACAAATCTTATAATACACAGCTGTTGTTAGCGTATAGCTGAGCCTCTGATGGACCCGGTCTGGTCTCCAGGTCGAAGCTACCTCCGTTAGCTTCTGTTAGCTGCTGCCAACAGCGTCCTGATGGGAAGCTGAATGAATCAAAGGCACAGCGCCTGTTTAGAGTCACTCTGGATGTTTGCTTCGGTATCCCATGATGAGCTCCATCACATCACTGGGATTTTAATCCTCCAGTATGAAGTGAGCGACACAAACGGCCGACCGTGTTTTTCGTAACCGACGCAGAAGTAAAGTCCCACAGCCAGGTAAGGAAGATGGTCCCGTTCTAACTCATGGACTCGATGTCCTGACAGGATGGTGATTGTACAGCCTCCACAAGGACAATCATTTAGCATAAAAAAAAGAAAAGAACACACACTAACTGGATCAAACAGCCACTCTGCCCAGCGAGGCCGCGTTGTAGTGTTGCCAGATTGGAAATGTTTAAGTAGTTTTAGCTTTAGAGAATCTAACAATGATTAAAACAAGCATCTCTTACACAGATTCCACACAACAAAGGGTTAGAATGATCATATTTATGGAATTATTGATGGTACAGAGTGCTAAATTATCCTACAAATACAATAATGATCGTACATCTCAAACTGTGCAGCGCCGCCTAGCGTATGACTCCCCGTCGTTACGTCACAAGTCGAGATTGTTTTTTTAAAGCCATCATACTCAGTAGCCAGGTAAACAAGCTAGGTCTCGCTAGCTAGTTTAAAGAAACACGACTCGGAGCACTCACCCCTCCCGTCAGGTATAATCGGTACGCCAGCCTTCCCGCGGACACGGGACCCCGTTTTGCGAGGATAACAATGCAGAGTCTAACTTCAGCCGTAGAAACGTTCCCCCAGCTTTTCCTCTTTTCACCTCCAAACGTTTTTAGTTTCCTGCTAGCTGAAAAGGTGTTTTTTTGGGGGGGACTCTGGTATTTTTATCTTAAAATGAAAGCACTGACCACCGGCTAATTCTGTCCTCCTTTCACTTCCGGGATGTTCAGACGGAAAATGTGTCCGGGCGGATTAATGCCAATCCAAGCAGTGCGGAAATGCGGCAGACAGACAGCTGGATTGTCCAATCCTATCGTTCGGTCCAAACAATAGGATTGGCTGAAGTGTTTAGAGAACTGCGGGACAACTACTTTATTGATTTCTTTCGGGGTTTTTTTAATCTCCACAATATATTTATGGCTATACTATGTTGGAACGTTGTTAAGAGGCTTTAAAAAAACGTTAAAAGCTACATTGTTTACCTGGCTACTGAGTATGGCTTAAAGTGTTTTAGAAGCTTTGCTGTAAATGGGCACTTTTGACTATAAAACGGTTTTAAAAATGTATCGTAAAGCAAAATACCCTCAATAAATGTTTCAAATAGTATTTTGGGACATCGTGTTATCTGAATTTAGAAAACCCTGCAATTTGCTCATTAAACATAGTCAATGTCTGAAAATCAATCAAGTTACGACCATTTCTATGTTTGATGAGGTTAAAGTGGCCATCTTGAATGGAATTGGCTCTAAAAGTTAATAAATTGTAAAAATACATCTAACAATTACAACCTAAGAGTTTCATTCAAATCTACGCTGTGGTTTGTGAGATATGTTGCTACAAAGAAAACGCACGCACGCACGCACGCACAGAGGCAAAAACATTATCAACCACCTTTTGGTGTTAAATCCACAGCACTGATTAGTCAGATATGATGAAAAATACAAAAGTCCTTCAGTAAACAAAATCTAAACCTTCATAAATATTCTTTCCACTCATTTTGATTTTGCATTTAAAATAATGGATCAGGCTTGTATGTATTTATTTATTTGTTTTGCTGAAGCAGTGAAATGCATGACTGAAGGTCAGTGTTAAGAACAGATCACATGATGTCTGTTTGATCCCAGCTCAAGTATTTTCCCAAGGATTCTGTGGCTCTGTACTGTGTAAATCAGGCGAGCTGACCTTCTACATTCCTCATGCTCTGTCCTCCCATTCATCCACAGGCACAGATAATACTGGGTAAATATCATAAACGTGAGGATTTTAGGATTGAGGTGAGGCTGTCATCATCTTCTGCCAACTGGGGAGAAAAAAGTCTGCATCTGAAAGAACGCTGTTTCCAAATACTGACAGACTCAGCTGTGCTGCGGTTAGCTCACCCTGCAGGTTTTGTTCTTTTCACATTGGCTTCTGCTCAACTGCCCACTTCTGCAATAAGACTGATTAGAACGATAAGGGTTTGAATCAACTGCACAACCATTACATGTTTTAAAAACTTCACACGTTGTTTACTTATCATAAACGCTCTCTAAGTATTGCTAAGACGTCTTGAGGTGACCTGAAGCTGAACCTGCCTCTGCTCGGCCACATGGAGGAGGGCACCAGCCACTCCAAACACATCACTCCACCCCCGATAAATAACTTCACACAGCAAACAGCGGCCCATCAGTCAGGCTGCACACAGCTAACAACAGGACATGGACAGAGATTGATGGGGAGATACAGACAAATAAAGAGAGACAGAGGGAAGACAAGACGAGGGGACGCAAAGGAGAGGTGGGGGTGTGTTTGAGGGCATCCAACTCTAAAAGAGAGTAGATAAAAATCACACGGGAGCCCGAGCCAGGCAGCAGGGAAGGCCAAGTACTGTACGACTGAAAGGCGGTCTGGGCTGCTGAGCTGTGACATTTGTTTCTTATTGTCTAAGTGGCAGCTGCAGGCACCCCCCACCCCCCACCCCCCCGAGCGAGGGGCCCCTCGGCTTTACTTCGGCCTGCTTTGACGGGGAGGTAACCATATTAGGACGTGTATGGTAAAGTAAACAATAACATAGTTGCAACGAGATGGAACTTTTTCAGCTAATGGTGTTTGTCATTCCTGTTTTCAGTGCACTGAGCCCTGAGTCGGTTCTGCTCGGCCACAGAGACTTTGTTTATGAAAACAACGTAGGAGCCAAGGCTAAAATCAGACAGAGGAGGGAAAAAAGGAAAAGAAATTATAAATAAATATCAGCATTTTAAAGAAAGGCCTCCACTTTTGTTATTTGATTACACAAATAAACCCACATTTGGTTAGGAACAGCCTTTCTGTCCATTTCAGGCCACGTCCACACTGCAGAGGCTGACGTTAGAAAAACATTTTCAACCTTTTTGAGGCGTTCCATCCTCACTCGTCCACCACTGTTCCCATAAAGTGTGTGCTTCGTTCAATAGACACATTATACTGGTAAAGTCACTGTCTGAGTTGACTAACAGCAAAAACCATTGTCAACATGGGTGTACAATTACAGCTGCATATCTACAGTAGTCTAGTTTTCCCACTAAAACAATTGCTTCACTACGGACGTTTAAGTCCATTAAAGTCGTTGTTTTTCTCTTCATCTGGCTGGTATTTTGGCTGTGTTTGTGCATAAGGCACAACTGTTTGTTATTTAGCAGACACGTTTCTCCAAAGTGACTTAAAGGTATACACCTATCAGGCATGTTGTTCTCTGTGGGAGGAAGTCAGTTTGCTATGTGTAAACTCATGCATGATAGGGGTCGCATGAACTAGTCGACAAGTCGACTTTTGGGGCTGTAGTGACTTTTTAAACCAAAGGTCGACTCTTCGCTGATCACGTGAACTTTTATTTTGAAGGGGTTTCGTTCCATTTCCTTTAATGAGTTCCGGTCTGGCGCTGCGCTATTAAAATGGATATTTACTCAAAGAATACTTCTTGGCAGCTTTTGATGCCCTTGCCAATCGATTGTCCTGATTTAATCAACTTAACGGTGAGTCTTTGCTTTCTTTATCTCTTGTTTTACTAAAAACGCGACGCTATTCAGCCCATTCAAACCTCCGATGTGCTAACGGCTAAGCTAACGAGCTAATGGCTCGGCTATCAAGCTTTGAGTGGTTTTATTCATTAAATAGCGAATGTCTTTGTTATGATTATGGCCGAACAATAGACCACAATCTGACTAAAGCTGTAGTTTTAGTCAGAATAAAACTGTTTTGCATATAAACCTGACAAAAATGTGACTAAAACTAATCAGTATTTTAGTCTACAGACTTGATACTAAAACCAAAGTGCTCCTAAAACAGCTGCTCTCTCTCAGCTGTTTGTTGTCGGCATTAAAATACGTTTTTGCAATAAAGCCTGTCAAGTTTTATAAAGCCGTCCTGTATACGCCATATGTATGACGTCATCAGCGATTAGTCGAAGTCGACGCGACTTTTATTACTTGGTAGTCGACTTGTAAAAATAGCAAGTTGTTCAACCCCTAATGCATGCATGGGGAGAATATGCAACTCCATGATTTGAACCTGCAACCTTCTTGCTACGAGGCAACAGTGCTACCAACTATTGTAAATCAGAAACTCAAATTTATATTTTCTATCAGGCCAGTAGAAGTCCGTGAAACTAATGAACTACACTTTAAAGTCAAACTTCAGCCCAACACAAAACAACCAAACAGTCAGTCATTTTGAGGATTTGAACCTTTTAAATGTCAGTTTGATTACTTGAAATCACTGCTATTATTGATGAAAACAAACACAAACATGTTTTATTTTCCATCAGACATGTTTTGGATGGCTGGGGTGTTTTATTAAATCAGTCTAATTATGTTAATACAAATCCTAAATATGGACTTTGATCCATTATTAGTTTTCACGTAGATTTAAAGTGTACTACCCTTTTGAGTCATTAGGGACAAAGGTGTCCACGTTCAAAAATCACTATAATAAGAATGAAAATGAATACTTTATTTCTGCTTTTTGGGGGAAAATCTTTAGATCAACTTCAGTTCTAATCAAAACTATAAAATGTCAGGATCTAACCCTTAAAATGCCTGCTTGATTACACGCAGTAATGATTGTCCATTAAACAAGCGTTGGGTGGCTGGGGGTTGTTTCTTTAAATCAGGACATACGTCGAGAAAAATTTACAATATTGACTTTGATGCATTACTAGTTTTAGCTTAGCAGCAGATTAAACATTCTCTCAAGCCACTGGAGGACACAACCATCCCATTGACTTGCATTAAAAGCAGTTTTTAATCCCACAGCTATTACAAAAGATAATCATGCATTCTGTGATGTTAGGGTTTCATTTGTGAGAAAACTAGTAAAATAGGTCCCTTTTACTGATCACCACTAAAATCAGTCACATAAAAGACCTCGTTTCTTTAGATCTTCTGCTTGTTTTATTGAACCTAATAGGCTACACGCACTCTTTTGAGTAAACAAAAACATGGCTGCCTTCTCATACTGAACTTCAAAGTGAAGAAAGCAAAACATTTAGTGGCTTTGTGCACCTGGCGGGAGGCGGTCACTAACAAACTCTTTGTAGTTGGCATGTGTGTGTGTGTGTGTGTGTGCGCGTGCGTGCGTGTGTGTGTGTGTGCACACTTGAGGTGAGTGGAGTTGAGAGGAAGTTCAGTCCTTCCAGCAGCACTTGCAGTCCAGGATTGTGTGGTCGTTGTCTGTGAAGTTACCAGACCTGATACGTGTGTGAGTTGTTTGTTTTTCTGTGCACATCCAGCACAGCCCCCTCTCCATTGTGGTGCAGGTGGAGGTGGGACTAGTCAGGAGCCACTGTAGGATCTGCTGCTGAGGCCTGTGAATAGGGTTAGGGTCAGCAGGTAAGGACAGAGGTCTGCTGATCAGAGGGTGAACAGTTCAATCCCCAATTCCAGTAGACCATGTGCTGAAGTCCCCTTGGGCAAGACTACAACTGGCCACTGCTCTTCAGGGTCGGGTCAAAAGCAGAAAAATAATTTCCCCAAGGGGATCTAATAAAGGTCCATGATTGGGGGAAATGGATGATTTCAGTGGTGAACAGTAAAAAAGACTAACTTTATTAGTTTTCTCAAAAATGAAATCCTAACATCACATAATGCATGATGCTACGTGATTTAAAAAGATCTGTATACTGACGTCCTATTTGTCCTTAAAGCACGGTGTATTGCCTTCTGCCTTTTTCGTTAGAGGCTTAAACTAAGTGTTGTGTTGACAAACAATGGATTTAAAAGGTTTTCAAATCATGAAAATAACATCCATCCATCCATCCATTTTCTGTAGCCGCTTATTCCTCCACAGAGGGTCGCGGGGCAGCTGGTGCCTATCTCCAGCGGTCAAGGGGCGAGAGGCGGGGGACACCCTGGACAGGTCGCCAGTCCATCGCAGGGCCATGAAAATAACATTAAGCACAATTTTATGCATGATCTGGGCTCTGAGTGCGTGATGGGAATCATCACATTTTAACAGACGACTGTGTCGGCAGACAGTTCATTTGGAATGGTGGTCATCTTTAACTAAACCCATGTTGCTAACAGAACGACGAGCACAAGCAACACAGACAGGAGAAGACTATCACATACTGTAACTGTATAATACAATAAATGACCAATAATGTTCCACCTAATGACCAAAGCAACATGATGCTGCAGTCCTAAACCTGTTCTTCAAAGACAGATTGTTCATTTTTCTACTGAAAAGCATGTTTACGTAAATCCTCCTAACAGATTGGGTCTCAGTTTGAACTAAAGAATGTCGAGCAACAATCAGTGGATTCGCTAAAACAACAGGAAGCAGAACTAGATGCAGAGCGTCTGGCTCAAGTTTAAAATCAGCACCGCTGACCGCCCTGACAGATCTGACCTTTAGGAGCGCCGTGCTCGTATTCAGTCCTCTAGGATGGAGTCCACTGAGCCCCACTAGAAAAATGATGACCAGGCTGGTTTGTAAATTACTGAGAGCAAAGGAAGCTCTACATGGGCCAGAAAACAAGACAGTTTTTGGTTTATTTAAGGGAAATTAAAATAGAAGAAAGAGGACGGTTTATTTGCTCCATTTTGGGACAATCTGTGTTGAAATGTTCAATTATGACACTTCCTGAAAGTCAGAGGGAACAGCTCCACTGGGATATATCCATGTGATGTGAAGGATTCATAACTTTGATTTTAAAAATGAATGCTTCTCAAACAGTCCAACATACTAAAGCTTAGGGTCTTGTTTGTCTACAGAATATAATGTGATTTAGTAAACTCAGTTCATCTGAATGATTGAGGTGTTTTTAGCATAAAATGGCTCATTTTTATGTCACATTTTGAGCTTTTTCTTTTTAAAAAAGAGCCTTCAAACTTTCATTGGTCACTTGCTTTCTTCCTCATTCAATCCCTTTTCTTGGGTTGGGTTATATTTTTTCAAACACACATCTTCGTGTTTGTGTGTGTGCAGCTACAGCTGGTTCAGTGGTCAGCTAATAAAGACGAGGTTGGCCTGTGCATGCAGCTGAAAAGGTTTAAAAACCTGCATATCCATAAAGTCAACGACGAGCAGAAAGCAGACTCCTCCACTTGTATCCTCTCCACATGTTGACTTCCTTTGTTTGGTTTTCAGCCACCTCTCTTCGGCTCTGTCTCTCAGCCTCGTCCCTAATCTCAAACCAAAAATGCAAGCTGTTTATTTGGGTAGCGCTGAAGCCATTCCATTAAGTAGCCCCACCAGGTGCTTTATCCCTAAAAGGGATTTGTTTTCTTAAATAAACGGAGAAAGCAACGGACTGCCAGACTCCTATTTACCTATGAAGACGCTGCAACAAAGTCAGAACTATTAAAAGTGAAGTTGTTGTGGCTAAACAAGTAGAAATCCTTCAGTTTTTCTCTAAACATAAACATATAAGTTTGTTTATTAGGGGCACTGGTGTTTAAATCTGATTGCAGAACAGTTCTTTATAAAAAGCTGCTTTTTCTGTGATGGATGCCGTTTCTTTTTTTTAGTTTTCCACACACAGGAATCTGTACTCCGATTTTGCTCGGAAGACAACAAATCAATCACAAAACCAAAGCTGGAAAAGAGAGTTTGTCACTTCTTCTTTCACTTTAGTGATATTCTTTTCATCTCGCTGTAACAACTCCTCTACAGATGGATTTTGCTTACTTTTTGTCGCCTCAGTCAATCTCACACCAAGGCTCTTGTCATGTTCTCCGTCTGCACCTGGTAGCCGGCTGACGTTATCAAAGCTCCGAGTCGGGCCGCCGCGTATGAGCCTGTCAATATGTTTCAGGCCAAAAGAAGACGTGTCTGTTTGACGCTGATAGAAAAATAGATTGAAACTTGACATGTGTGTTTTCACCCCCCCAAAAAAGAGATATTTTAAGTAGCTTGGAGATCACACATCTGCGATAACATTATCAGTTCAATTCCACCCACCTCTTAGGAGCAGATAATTCATGTGTGGGCTTTACGAGGTGCAGGAGGATATTAGAATGTTGCTCTGTTGTGTAACATGCTGCATTCAGCAATAAGGCGCGCATTTAAGTGTGCAACCTGTTTAGTGAGACGATACGGCGCTGGGCGGTGTGCCAGCCGCTGTCCTGATAGCAGCTGATGCAGCCATGGGAGCGGAGCATCAGATAGCGAGAGCAGAGCAGACGGTGGCCAGGTGAGGGTGTTTAGAATACTCTGACACATCCTGTGATCTCAATCAACAGGAAAAAGCACAAGTACGCCGCTGTTTTGTTCGTCTCCATTGTGACGTGCTTGTAAGGGATGATCGTTTTTCATTTTCATGCCGCCTTGCATCTATTCTGCCTGTCACTGTTTGTAACCAAAGCAGATAAGCTCGGAGAGCAGATTACAGTACTTACAGCGCATGAAAAACACAGCAACTAAACTGCCAGTGACAGAAGCATTTAACTTTCTTACTAGAAATCTCCCCCATGTGGCACTTTCGCTACAGTGAGTTGTTTATTATGTTCCAAGCAAGGCATAAGCGATTAAAGGAGCTCTTAAGAATCAAAGTGTTATAAATGCATGGAAACACAGCCGGCTGTAAATGCCACAGAATTAGAGGCTTACCAAGCCTAATACTAATACATGGCAATTTTCAGCTTGATGCTGATATAAAGAAATTACTTTTTTTTTATAAAGTAAGCAATAAATGCAGTCAAGGGAACGATTACAGAGGCCCTATTTTCATCCCGGCATAAATCTGAACACGACCTTTTAGTGGGTCCAACTCGTGAAGACACTTGTTTATTCCTCACACCTCCATAAAAAGTTTATTAACAAAGAAACTTCAACGGCCACAAAGAAGCTGCATAAACCCAAACATTCACGTGGATTTATAAAAGGTCAATAAAGCTGATGGTGAGGTAAAAATATCTGAAAGCCTTCGAGGTAAAGAAACATGTTTTGAACATGTGAGGAAGCAGGAAGTCATCAGGTCTGAATCAAGCAGGTTTTACACATCAGAGGCAGCTCTATCGCCGACACGCCTCTGAGATGATAAACTTCAGGATATCTAAATCAAAACTTTCGTCAGACCGCCTTAAGCCTGTAGCTGACATTCCTTTGTTCTAATTTCTAACGTATGGTTGATCCATATGGACAGCGAACGCCGTACATGTTTTTTTTATCTACACACTTGCCCTGGTTGACTCTGCTGCACTTTAAAAGAGCTTTTCACAACAAGACACATTAATCCCATAAGCTGCCACGGGGATTTCTGCATTTGCAATGCAATCAAAATCACGTTGGAAGCTTGAGTCAATAATTAAGCTGATTTTGCAACATTAGCATTAATTACACAACCATTTGAAAGATCTCAGCGCTGATCTCACATCTGGAGCAGGCAGCTGTGGCGTGAGTATGTAGAGAACGCAACCCAGAAAAACTGAATTACCTCTGCCGGTCGGCACCTGAATCCAGGACAGACCTCTCACAGGAGTCTGAGCTCAAGAACAGCAAGCTGGTCCTGATGTTTGAGTGTTTGTCAGAAACTTTATGCAAAAACTACAAGACTGGACATCCAGAAACGTGTTTCACAAATGAGAACCAAGTAAATATGCAGCAGATCCTAATAATTTTCTCTGAAACTCAAAAAATGAAGAATATGCCTTCTGCTCTGAGTAAAGGGCCATTCCTCTTGGAAGGAAAATGTATTTTTTTCTGTTTATAAGCTTAAAATAATTAAAGTTGCCACTTTTATAAAAGTTTTATTTTAATTGGACGTAAAAATGCTTCTGATCTAAAATTAGAAATGACTTTTAGCATGCTTTATCATTTGAATATACATCATATTCTGCACATCTCTACAGAAAATGCACTTCTTTAAAAGAATCATCTTAAAATAAATTTTAGCACAAAAAACAATATTCTGGTTTTCCACAACCTTCTCGTACGTACACATTATTTTATTTTGTCCAACTTCAACCAGATGGAAAACTTGCATTGATGTTAGCAACTTAAATGTTAGGGACAAGAAAGGTCCTGAAATAACAAGACTAAATTAAAAGTGGACACAAATCACAAAGTTAGGTTAAAACTATTTTCAAAAGTAGAGGTGGTTTATGATTCGACCAACAAGTTACAGCAGGTTTACAGACAGAGAGGAATATAGAGTTGATTTAAAGACTTTTCTCCTCGAAGCCCAGAGCTTCTGAAATGTTTACACACACACACACACACACACACACACACACACACACACACACACACACACACACACACACACACACACACACACACACACACACACACACACACACACACACACACACACCACTTCCCTCAAAAGTTCACATCCCAAACCCTTCTGTGAAAGGAGCAGCCAAGACACCAACCATAACAAACAACCAGCGAAACGTTCCCGTATGGTTCTCTAGTATCTTCAGCGAGCAGCCTCTACAGCTCTTCACTCGATGCGACTACAAACTACTCATCAGACCTTCATTTCCACCTGCAGCGGATCAGGATCTGTGTCTTTCCTACTCACCATGCTGGTTTCAGAACAGCAGCTTGTCAAAACACTGGCAGGGTGCACCTGTTGATCACCCTCCAGGCCCCGAACACACGCAGAAAACTCAGTACACAAACAGGAAAACCACACAGCATTTAGTTAATTATTAAGCCAATTCGATAGCACATTCACACAAACACACACACACACACACACACACGGAGGTAGGTGAATGATTGTGTGTGTTTACCTTCTACAAGGACTTATTCAAAGCAATCTCCAGTTCCAGCGGCGGTGAAACAGCGCCTCAGCCTGCAGACACAAAACAGAATCATTTATAGTGATGAAATAATTAACATGCAGGAACGCCGTGCATGTCGTCAGCACCAGCGAGGCAACGTGCACGAGTGCAAACTAAATGCTACCAACAAGGCCACCAGTTGCTATTGATCAGACTGGATAAGGTCTAATATGTTCTGAGAAGTCATCCGACGGAGATCGATTCTCTGCATTCCTGTGCTGTTTGCTTTTTCTTTGTTTGTGAGCAGCTGTACCAGTGGCCGTACCTCCTTCAGCTGCCGGAGGCACCATGTCAGCTCTAATCGGGACAGGAGGCACCTTCGCTTTACCTTCCTACTACTGTACGACACATCGGCCTGTTAACGCAAACTACACCCACTGGTGATAAAGCAGGAACAATGGGGCTGTCTGTGACTGCATGCTTTATTTGCAAGACAAAAACTTAATTTGTATTAGTAGATGCTTTTTCTCGCCCGCCCCTCTGATGGTAAACACTGTGTCTGTACCTGACTCAACTCCCCTGGGTGGCCCTGATCTGCATGCTCCAAGCTTTCCAAACGGAGCACTCAACCCAGGCAGAAAAATGTGAGGAGGGGGCGAGAGAGAGAGAGAGAAAGAAACAAAATCTTATTTTTATGGTAAACTGAGAAGTGACTGTGGGGCTCTATCACAGGTGAATTTGAATAAAAGCATTAAAGCATAACCAAATATAAAGAAAAAAACTTTCCTACTGTTATTCTTTGCCTTTTACATTTGGCAGTCCAAACTGTGGCCAGGCATTTGTTGAAGTGAATATCAAAAGCAGAGTGAATGGAGCTAAAATAACACAACGCCCCACATCAAGCTGTCTGGTCTCAGCATTAATTATGAGCTAAATGCTCTTGTTGAAAACACAAGTCAACATGCAGCTGGCTCTGAGCTCTACAGAGGGCTGAACAATCAGCCCAAATGGACCATTCCAACATAACTACCCTATTATTGTGATTCATTACACTTCAATTAACATATCATCAATGGAATCGTAAATCAATGGCGAGTGGTGACAAATGACAGATATTTTCAGTTTCAAACTACTAAACATCATTAATTCCCATCACCTGAAAGAGCCCCGGGAGCCAAATGAGTTTACCCAATGCATAACATCCATTTAGATAAATGTTCCATCATTTTAATGACAGAGCGCTGGAATAGGTGAGAAAAGCCGACACCAGGATCCTGATAGCAGCTTTTCTCCGTGTAATATAATGCCCATCTTGTAATACCTAAACAGATAATTGTCTCCATTTCAAACAGCACAAGGCGCTGATATTGTCATTTAGAACAGTGGGGGTGCTCAGATCGCAGGGTGAGGATAAACAAGCGCACGCTGCTTCGCCCGGCTGGGAAAACCGAGCCCATCACACACTCCCGCGTTGAGATTTTAGGGAATGGTTGAGATAATTACCCACCTAGGTGGGTTATGTGCATGCTCAGTGAGAGGCCTGAGCTGGGAATATGAATCAAAATGCAACAATTTCAAAAGACAAAGGAAGCTAAGAAGCATCTCAAAAGCTCCTCCTGTAAAGTCTTCAGACGATGTTCTGTGTCCATTGTGTTAAATAAAGTGGAAAATAGAAAACAGATGACTTCTGACAAAGAGTAGCAGCTGTAACAAATGGAGGGGGGGGGGGTAACCTTGCTAGTCAACAGTACAAAACTAGATTTGTAGATAAGGTCAGAGGTCAGTGTAACAAATCCCCTTGATTAAATTTGTTTACAGCCTCTAACCATAAGAAAAGTCTCTGTTTTTACACAACAGTGTGAAACTAAAGTCCTGACAGTAAAGCCTGACTTGTAGGGCTGAAACTACTCAACACTGGACTTCATGTGGATGTCCGTCTGTCTGTCAGGGTGCTTTATCCCAGGACCGCCTGGGAGACCCAGTTCGATTGGGCAGGAATATTTCACGCCTTCATTTAGTTTGGTTCACTCTCATGCTGCACTTCCACAGGGACGTGTCTCAGTTACAGCAGCTGCTCGTTTGGGGCGCTATAGTCTGAACTGAGCACTGACAACGAGGAAAAAACATGAAAAAAACAGCTTACTGATGGGCCAGGACTGAAAACATCAAAGCAAAAAAAAAAGAAACTGTGATATACGTCCAGACACCTCCTCACTACTCCACCTCCGTCCATCAGACACTTTTTAATTATTTTTTCCATTGTACTCAGTAGCAAGGTAAACAATGTAGCTTTTAACGTTTTTTTAAAGCCTCTTAACAATGTTCTAATATAGTATAGCCATAAATATATTGTGGAGATTAAAAAAACCCTGAAAGAAATCAATAAAGTGGTTGTCCCGCAGTTCTCTAAAAACTTCAGACAATCCAGCTGTCTGTCTGCCGCATTTCCTCACTGCTTGGATTGGCATTAATCCGCCCGGACACATTTTGGGGCAGAACATCCCGGAAGTGAAAGTGAAAGTAGAAGTAGGACAGAGAGCCGGCGGGTGATTCCATTTTAAGATAAAAATACCAGAGTCCCCCCCAAAAAAACACCTTTTCAGCTAGCAGAAAACTAAAATCGTTTGGAGGTGAAAAGAGGAAAAGCTGGGGGAACGTTTCTGCGGCTGGAGTTAGACTCTGCTTTGTCACCTTTGCAAACCGTGGTCCTATGTCGGCGGGAGGCTGGCGTATGGATTTTACCCGACGGGAGGGGTGAGTTCACAGAGACGTGTTTCTGTAAACTAGCTAGCGAGACCTCGTTTGTTTACCTGGCTACTGAGTATGGATTTAAAACTGAGTCTGATGAACTGCCACAGGTATCATTCGTAACATTCTTGGGAGTTATTGTTGATGATAAGTTAAACTGTAAAATGCCTGTTGATCACTTTAGTAAAAAGATCTATGGGTATAATAAGGAGGGTGAGCCATCTTGTTTCTACAAAATGTCTTCAAACATTATACTGCAGTCTTGTGTATCCATATTTTATTTTATTTTATTTAAAAAGGTTTATTTCATTCAAAAAAAATAAATAAATAAAATTAAAAAATAAATCAAAATGTACATTACATTAAATTAGAATGAAAAGGAACAGATAGAATAAATAATCTTATAATTTCTGCCCCTTTTGACACAAAAAGTATAATACACTCTTACTTTGAGTTTTCAGACACACAGATGCAACACCATCCTGCTCTAATTTTCACATTTGATCAAAAACAGATAAAACACAAATTTTTTACATTCTGATAATTACATATTAAACTACATTTGATGCATATTTTAAACATATTTAGTGATTTTGCTTGTTTCAATTCCCTGTTAAGGTCGTTCCACAGTTTCACACCCTTCACAGAAATACAACGTTCCCTAATTGTTGTTCTAAATCTAAACCTTTTAAAGACATCAGTTCCTTTCAACATGTAGACACTTATTCTCTTTACAAACATTTTTTGAATATTTATTGGTAAAGTATTTGTATTTGCTTTATACATTATTTGTAATATTTTCCAATCCACCAAGTCATGAAATGTCAGTATTTTATTTTTAATGAATAATGGATTCGAGCGATCTCTACTATGATTATTATTAATAATTCTCAATGCTCTTTTTTGTAAAATAAACAGAGGTTGTGTGTGGGTTTTGTATACTGATCCCCAAGTTTCTACACAATAAGTTAAGTAAGGTCCTATCAGTGAGTTGTATTATGTTAACAAACCAGAACTATTCAACAAAAACTTGACCCTATGTAATACTGCTATGGCTTTGGAGATTTTACCCTTTATGTAACCAATATGTGGCCTCCAGGTCAGATCTTCATCAAACAGAATTCCTAGAAATGTAGTTTCCTTTACTCTTTGAATTTCTATCTACTTTCATATCTACTGTAACATGATCTGGTAGTACCTTCTCGAGTACTCTGGACTAGTACTTCTTCAGAAACGCTTTGTTAGAACAGCTCCTAGATCAGAACCACGAGAACCTTCTGCTCCTTTATGTCAGAAACTCAATATAGTGACTATTTATCAAGTCAGTATCCTACAAATATGTGTTTTTATATATAAGATTTAATGTTCTAATAGCAAAATACCAAAGCAGTTTAGTAATTTTTATAAAGCCAACTCCTCCATTCATTCTCATAATACACATCAGTTATTGTGTCTTCATCCCCCAAATTATCTTTCTGGTCTAGGACAAGTTTCCATCCGCTATAGAGGAACCGTTTCTCTCATTTGGCCACTCAGTTTGAAACAGTGGAAGATTTTAAAAAACTGTTAAAAAACCATTTAATGAAGGGAGAGTAGTCAGTCATTTACTTTTTAATTTTTATACAACAGTAGTGTTATTCTTGTTTTAGCATTTTGTGCTTTTTCATTGTAATTTTTAATGATGTCTTTATTTTTGCATGACTATTTCCTGTTTGTTTTGTTCTTATCTGTTTTTAAAGACATTGTTCTTGTTCATTTTATATTATTGAAGTTTTATTGGTGGAGGCTCTAAATAAGCCTAACTGGCGTGTGCCCCCTCCTGCACTGTATTTTAAATTCTTTGTTTTATTGTTTGTGTATATTTATTGTGCAAATAAATCAATCTAAATCTAAAGAAAATAAAAATAGTCCATTTGCCTTTCACACTGTTAGTAAACTTCATCAGGGTTCGCTTGCAAGCAAACTGAGAGCCACGTTTTCAGAACTGGACTTTATGCGTTTGGTTTGTACTGTCAGGTCAGGATTGCCCTAAAATCTGTCAAATATGACAAAACAATTAAACAAAGAACAAAACCCTGTTTTAATAAGACACTTCATTACATCATTCCTAATATAAAGTGTAGACTGCTTCCAGACTGACTTGGTCAAAGTCTGGACTTTAAGAAGGGCTGCTCCAAAACATCTGATGTTTCTTTTCTCTATGCAAATACTGCAGGTGTCATTGTAGTCATGAGGTGAAAAAAACACAGGCCTGCCCATTTTCAGTGGAAATGTACAAACAGAAGGGTTTTTTGCTCTGATAATGAACTGCCGTGGTTACATCTAAGCGTGAAGGGACTCATTGTGTTCTGTCCACAAACCTGTGAAGTGGACTTACCTATTTGTGAAGGGGTCGCAGCTTCACAATACGCTCTCTACTCACAGGTATGTTATCAGTGCCTTCGGCTTTGTTGAAAAATTGCGTGTTCAAAATATGAATTAATACCCCTCCACTGAAACGGACCCGATCCCAACAAAAAGCCCACATTGAGCGTGGACAGCTCTTCAGCCCCTCTAATGGACAGCTCGCCTCTCTCTTCACACCGAGCAGACAAAACCGACGAGGGCCCATGAATATTTACCACTAAGTAAAGTTATTCCATTAATTACTCTGAGCATGCTTAATACTGTATCTGCGGCTACTTCTGTGGCTGCTTGTTAATGAACCTTCACACATCATTACCATATTAATTAATGCTCAGCTCAATGGTTGTCAATGGGAGGCTGCCAGAGTTGTCTCGTGGTTCTTTTACAGCCCGTCCTGGACGTTTGGTCCACTTAGTATCAGCATCTGAATAAATCTACAGAGTATTTATCACGCCAGCACCTAACAGTGTGTCTGAATACAAAAAACGAGGAAAAGAAAACGTGTGATCCTGGTTCAACACACCATCTCTATTAAAGAGCGTTATGTAAATAAAAAGAGGGCGTAGGAGGGTTCTAGTCAGTGATATCAACATGCAGGGTCACTGTTGTTTGTTTTTAGGGTGTGTGCATGATATTTTCCAACTAAGTGTCCTGCAATCCGCAACACAGGAAAATCTAAAGCATGACTCACTTCTCAACGAATGCAGGCGCTTACTGTATGATACAATCTGGAAGCCACATTATTTTCTTTCTCTGTTCCTGCTGGCGTTTTATTAAAAAAGACTGATTAAAATTAAAAACATGACTGAGTCTCGTAAAAGGCAGTTTGAAAAGTGAAAAGAAACCAAGCACCTTTTATTTTCCCCTTTCTTTCTGATGTGATTGGCAGCGCCGCGGCATAATATTGTAAAACCAAAACAGACTGTAAACAACAGCACTTTCTGACACGCAAACAGACTCAGAACTCACCAATTAAAGCCAAGTTCAATCCAGACCGCCTTCATTCTGGCAGCTTTTTTTTCGTAGGTTCATGTTTTTCTAAACTCAAAAAGCAACAGTGCAGTCTGGTGAATGTCAGGCCTGTCTGATGCCCCAGATTCTACAGGCCTGCCCTCACGTTCTGCTGAGCTAAGAACAAAGTACACAGAAAGGGCAGACAGTTCTGCTGTCCTATTACCAACTAAAAGGAATTTCCCTCTAAAACAAAACGTGGAGGGACTTGCGTTTCTTTACGCTACTAAAATGAATTAATTAAGAAGAAAATGCCCAAAAACACAGATACAGAATGAACGGCACTCTTCAGGAAGTCTTATCTGCTGAGCGAGAGGCCCAAACTCTTTCCTGTAGAGGTCACAGCACAGAGGATCAAAGTTTAACACGCTCAGATTCAGAAATACCTGCTAATGCTCCATGAATATTAGGCAACCTCAGCCCTTTTTCACCAGGACATGTAGGAGACCTGCTGGTTCTGAACGGCCAGCAGATTGAAAACAGTCAATTGTAGATTCTGTTTCCAACAGGAAGACAAAAGCAGAGCAAGATGCACTGATGTGTGATGTCTAATCACAGGTCTTCCTCTTGGCTCAACTACTGAGTCTTACTTTAGGCCCCTTCACACTAGATTAGGACCCCTCTTTAGGACCTACATGACCCATGATCAGGATGCAGCTGGATCATTGAACAGCCTACTTCAGAGTGAAGGAAATCATGATACTGCTACAATCTTAGTACCTGTCAAACTGATTTTTCCAGCTATTTTCTGCATCTTTCACCTGCACTACAGTTTATACATAAGCAGCACATTCCCACGATACCACGTATACTCACAATCACACAACCGTAGCACCACTCTCAATCGTCATGGATATAATCAGCACCACAAGCCTAATGTTACCATGTGATGTAGTCATGACCTACAGTGGGATCCAGTTGTACTCAAAATCAAAACTTCTGACTTCAAATTAGGAAAACTTAACTGGAACACAATAAATGTGGAATTCTTGACTCATAAAGTTAGAGATTCCTGACCAGTTCCAAACTCAAAATCCAATGTGCGCACTAGGCTTAATAATAATAATGCATTGGATTTATATAGCGCATTTTTTTTAGGACACTCAAAGCGCTACACAGAGTTGTATTATTCATTCACTCACTCATTCTCACTCTGGTGGTGGTAAACTACGACAGACGTCTGTAGTCACAGCTGACCTGGGGCAGACTGACAGAAGAGAGGCTGCCATTCTGCACCATTGGTCCCTCTGAACACCACCAACATTCACACACAGTCACACAGGCAAAGTGTCTTGCCCAAGGACACAATGACAATGTAACCAGGACGGAGCTGGGAATCGAACCAGTGACCCTCCAGTTGCCAGACTGGCCACTCTACCAATTGAGCTACATGCCGCCCCAAATGGTGCTTGTTCAGTATGATAATACCGTATACAGCTGGTGTTTAAAAATAGCAGTATCAGTTTGAATACCGTCATGAAAAGGAGGGTTAGGGTCTGGGCTGGACTGCTGGTGGTAGCTTTGGGCCGGTCTGGACCGGGACAGGACAGTCAAGCAGCCTGCGATCTGAGTGGCTCGTTTTAATTAGCACTTCCTGTTGCGGCGCAAGCTCGTACAGCCGTGGGTGTGTTAGAATATTTTAGTCATCAGAAGGATAAACCCTCAGGACAAACACACAATGAAGTCGTCCATCCAAATCTAACATCAGCTGTAGGTGCCCATGGTGGGAGCCACGAACACAAATGCCTGGGCCAAATTATGGTCCCTGTCCACGGTAATACTGTAAACCACAGTCAGATGTGGTGGAAATTTGACATTATCAACCTCTGGATACTGCCCAAGACTAGTGCCCACCTCGCTCCTGGTGTTCAGTGTCTTGCACAAGGACACTTTTGACTAGAGCTGCACAATATATCAAAAAGTTATCGTCATGGCGATAACAGGACGTGTGATAGGCCTATCACAAAAGACGTCAAAAAATGGAGATAAATGCTGGGTTGAAATGTTTCCATATGTTCTATAAATCAACTCTTTGTAAGCTAATATGGAAGTATTTGACCAATCAAATGTAGCCCTACCCATATGTGACCAATCAGATGGCTCCGTTTACGCCCGCCCCCTACGTAACCTGTTTGATGCTACCTGAGTTAGCTTTGCTTCGCGTCACAATGGCTGAGAGCAAAACAAGTCGGCGGCGACCTCGTGGTTAAAACAATATCACGTCTCTCTTTTGGAGACACTTTGGTTACAAGAGAGACGAAGTTCTACAAACCCGTCCTCTGCAGGACAACCGCGGGGATACGTGCAGCGTGTGCGTGCTAGCATGTGCGTGCTAGCATGTGCGCCTGCGTCTGTGTGTGTGTGTGTGTGCTAGCAAGAATAAGGAGTTGTGAAAATGGATTCCAAGAGGAGTGATGCTTTTACTCTAAAATGGATTAAAGGTCAGACTAAATCTATGATTCTGACTTCATGACGTTGTTTTGTTGTTTTTCCTCTCCTTCAGCTGCTGGTTCAGTGAGTGTTGCCGTAGTGATGAAACACAACCTGATGGAGAGGAAATAATTTGGGCTTTAGTTTAAATGGTGACTTGTGTGGATAGGAGTCCTATAGCATTGTAGCTGCTGTGTTTTTCTCTGTGTGTATTTAGAGTCTTTTTACTTTTGTCATTTAGCTGCTTAGTGTTGGAATTGTGTCCTGTTGAGGTAGAAAACATTGTTTTTATAGATCAGATGAGCTTTTTCCCATTAAGTGGATCTGCAGCATGAATAAAGCTTTAGCAGGTCCTTGGAATGAATTTGTTGCTGATGTGCTGCGTTGTCCAGTACCTGGACTACTGAGGGAAATGGGTTTGTTTATATCGCAATATTAAGCACGATATCGCATATCGCAGTTTTTCCTAATATCGTGCGGCCCTACTTTTGACATGTTGTGGGGAGGCCAGGATTGAGCCACCAACAATCCACCTGTCAGGCAAACAACCCTCCTACTGAGGCACAGCCACCCCAGAGCCACATTAGTGAACCTGTTGCCAAAGAAATATATTTTCATTGGCTTGCTAAAGGTGGTTATCCTGATTACTGAGCACAACAGTTAGCAAATTCTACTGGTTTTCTTTCAGAGCACAGTTAAGTCAGATCTGATGTCATTCCCAGATCTGAGTTTCAACTTCTGAGGTAAATCAGATAACAGCACAGGCATGAGGCTAGCGTGGTCAATTCTGTTGACAATCGTCAATCACAAGACCACACCAGGGTGAAGACCCCACATCATAAAAACCACAGCCACCACGCTCCAACACAACGATGAACCTCAAGAACTCCACTATGGCAACGTGGTGCACGCTCAAACCACCATAGACCTGTCTCATAGAGTGGTGAGTCCACTGAGGTTTTATCAGGCACCTGCAGACCCAACAAGACCCTACAACGACCATCCGGGTCATGGTGAATTTAATGTCACAGGGAAGTAGGCAGATCTTCAGATCCAAATGGGATCCAACATGATGAGAGAAGAATGCTGCCAGCCCATACTGCATATGAACCTGTGCATAGTCTTAAATGCACATGCATGCGCCCCTACAACACTTAAACCACTGCATACACACAAACCAAGCAACATACTACTTGTAGTGACTGCCAACCGCTCCTTAACCACACAAAATACACAAATTTGCTCAGTTACGCAAGGAACACAACATCATGCACAAAAACACACACTCACCCAACACAGCTCCACAAAAGCAAAAAGAGAAGGAAACAAAAATGAAAGGTTGTGACAAGAAGACAGACAAATGAGTAAACTTACCAATGCAAAACTACACAGACTTTCATCATGTTCACAAAACCTTATACGGACTCAGATTCCCTCCAAATGTTTGAAATCCACTTCTGAAGAAGAGGAGAAAGCTGCAGGCGTAAGTGTCAGGTCGCTGAAGTAGTGTGTGATAGCTGAGTGTGTTTCACATGTGTATGAGAGAGAGACAGAGAGAGAGAGATAGAGGAAAAAGAGAACTTGAGCCCAGACTGCAGTGCTGAGAGGGACTAGAAGTATGTGGTCAAAACACAACAAAAGTCGGTCCTCGCTCTAGATTAATTATGCAGGAAGAGGCCCCTCTGCATAAACACAAACACTCTGCAAAGCAGGAACCGGCACAGAGAGACGCCTGCTGAGAGTCTCACCTGTCCTGGCCTCTTTTAATTAGACCAGAGCAGGAAGAACAAATGAGCACCAACATGGTCACATCAGAACCAAACAAGAGAAAACGGACAAAAACAACTTTCCTAATCCTTAAAAAAATGTCTCTAATGAGAAGAGGATTTTCAAGAAGCTGCGGCTGGAAGAGTTGTGATTTCTCTAGCATGAATGTGTTGTTTAAATCGTTTAAACCGCCTTCAGTATTGTGTAGTATTCAGCACGTTGTTGTTAAATTACTTTTAAGTTGTTTTTTTAGTAAAACAAATAATCCAGGATTTGATTTTAAGTATATAAATTAGTTCAAGATCATCGATGACTACCTCGAGTCTGATCTGTAACATTTTACATCAGTAATACATAATAAGGACATGGCTGTATACAAATCATCACAACACAGATTTATAAAACACAACCTCTATATTATTTTTTGGTTTGTGGATGATAATAAAAATATATACTTTCTTCATTATTCTAGAGAAGAATGTCCAATAAAAGAAACAACCTAACTTGTTTCAGCACAAAGTCTTTATGGAATAATGATTATAAAATAGCATATCATAAATTTGAAAAGGATTTTACTTGATATTTTTCTTTGCCTTACAATTTTCGATTCTACAATAACAAACTGTAAAACTTTTTAATAAATTCTAATTTTAGGGCTTCAGATCTTGAATCCTTTAGTAATCAAGTACTCTGACATACATGTGCTACATCTGTTGTTCCCAACCATTTATTCTGGAAGCCCCAACTTGTACTTACAATAAAATGTACACTCAGAATTGTGCACATGCATTTGCTGGTTATTATAAAATGTTTATAGTCTTTATATTAAAAAATGTATCGTCACCAGATCTCGTACAGCTGAAGATATGTGTGACAATCCCTTCAAGGTTTGTTTACGTTATTGTTATAGGTGATACTAGGTCTCAACAGGTGTTTCGCTGAGTGACAGAATTACCTGAAACTCTGTCTGGTCGGTCTGAGAACAATTTTAACAATCCAAAACTTTTGACTGTTCTTGAGGAAATATGACCAGTTTGAAAACAGGTGACTCCCTCATCATAGGATAGATATTGTAGGTATGATCATGTTCTTTCATCATTAATTTTAAAAGAAAGTATAAAGATTTCCATAAAAATTATTATTAAAATGCTAGTTAAATGGGGCAATACCATATCAGCCTCCTTTGGTGTTAATGGGATG
>SSNR01000119.1:561992-595708 GCA_006937965.1 Callopanchax toddi
ATGTGTATAAGAGACAGACCTCAACATGGATGACTTGTCCAGTCAGCTAAACAATTGTAAAAGTCATCTGTCGTACCAAAGGAGATAAAGACCTTTGTTTCCCAGACTTTTACATGGCTGACAAAAAGATAAGTATCTTGTGGAAAACTAAATATTTGGGTCATATCTAGGGCTGGGTACTGTTAAATATTTTTAGATACTACTACTACTTTAATGATACCTGATTTTCTGTACCGGTACCATAACAAAAGTGGCGGGCTGTCAGGGCCTTCAAGGCCTTCTCTGCTGGCCTGAACTTACTCAGAAACGTAAATGTATTTTTCTTTTGGTTACTATTAATAAATAAAAATATTCTCCCTGGTCTGTTCTCTTTATATGTATTATACAACAGCAATCACAGCCCTTAACAGTCGAGGAATTCCAACAACCCAGAAATGATTTTACTGTTATTATTTGTTTCTTTTTAGGTAGGTTTTACATGGTTTTAACTGTTTTTATTGTTTTTATGTGAGTGTGATGTATGATGATTGGTCGAGCCCTGTTGAAAGACAAATTTCTGTAACCGATTTTTGGTGTCAGACAAAGTTCTATACTATTCTATTCTATATCCACTTGGTTGTGCCGCGTCCAGTGTTAAATACCAAGGTAGGGTGTCGTCCAATCAGATTTCAGCTTGCTTGTGTTGTTAGGCAGACTGAAGTCTGCCACTAGGGGCTCTACACCCAAGTGCTTCTCTCTGGACCTTCAGAATCAACAGAGCAGGCCGCTGTCCACTTCAGTGAACAGAGACGATCAGTTGCGATAGCCAATCAGCTCTTGAGTCTGCGTGGCCGAGACCTTCTAGCATACCTCACGTTGTGTTGACATGACATGACAATGTCCTGTGATTGGATAAGGACTTGTTTTGGCTCAAAGGCGGTGATATCTGAACTAAACTCACTAAAGTAGCTACCGACAGCTATGGGTGTATTTTTTTAACCCAGGATGACTGAAGGAGAAGGGATCCTGTCCCAGCAGGAAAAACTGTTTATCCGTCGATTTTAGAAAAGGAAGTGAACTTTACCTGGATAACCGCTTCAGACGCTGGGATTATAAAGCTGGTACTGATGGATTTGGTGTTTGGAGCAATGATGTGGAGGAGATTCGTGTTGGTGAGTGCAGGCATTTTATTTGTGTTTTTATTGCGCTTTTGTCATTTTATTTCATTAGTAATCAAATCTAAACAAAACACTGTGAGGTGCACAGTATGGACATTCCTGAGTGTTTAACACAAAATAAAATGACAGTTTCTAAGGAAGAGCTGCAGTTTGACATAAATCTCTCTCGTTTTAAAGATTTAAAAACTGCAGAGCAAAAACAAACACTGACAGTTCACAGCATACATTCCTGAGTGTGTTAGTTAAACTATTTCATAGTCCCAAAATGAAACTGAACTGCTATTCTGTTAGTGTGTGCAGTATAGCACAGACCATCATCACATCCTCATCACCACACTTTACCCCTCCTCTGTATTATGCTCTGAATCGCTGTAGAACGGGGGGAGTCAGTTATATTTATATTTTGCTGGGGGGTTATTAGTATTTAATGTGAGTCTCTGAAAACAACTGAAGTTAAAGGAAGACTAACTTCTGCTAAAGACATTGACAGATAAATGTGGTTTTAGTGTTAATATTGTTTAGCCACAGCTGTTGACAGTTATACTGAGAAACACAGCTAGACGAGCGGCGCGCACTCCCGTGGCGACAGGCGCGAGCACCGCTGACCGGACAGTCGCCTCCTCTGACCCGAGCCAAAAAGAACCGAACCGCGCATGGTGAGGTCCAGTTCAAGAGCAGGGGGCGAGTCAGGTGTCGCGCTAACCGCGGGCTCTTGTAGCTCCACAGGAGCGCTCGAGTGTCTCCCTGGCTGCCCCCCCCCCCCTCCCCAGAACCAGGTTTTGGGTTTTCCCGGTCAGAACGGATCTGGGCCTGGGATCGGACCTCCATTTGGTGATTCCTGCTGTGGAGGAATGTGTTGCTCTTTGGTGAGGCTAGCTTTTTTTGCTTACAAAATGAAAACAAACGTTCAGAAGGTCCATGTAGCAGGATTTTACCCCCACAGCCAGGGCGGTGAATCTCTTTTATTCTCCTCCACCACTGGAGCGGGTTTCTGTCCTTTGCTGCGTTTCAAGTATTCCTAAAACTTTGAGGTTGGGCGGCGGGTTGTGTTCTGGTGACATGTAGAGCTTGGGAGTCTGAACGCTGGTTAGAGACGGAGGTTTGTTCTCCATGCTGCTGTGTTTTGGTTCCTCGCGTGCGTGTGGTAAGTGCGCGCGACGCATCGACTTCCGGATTTGACGTCGACGTTTTTTTTTTAATCGATTTGTCAACGTCATCGACGAATTGCTCCAGCTCTATGTGTCAGTCTGCTGTGTCAGCCTTTGTTTGATCTGGTCCTAAACCTTTGACCTTTTGTCTCAGATTTTTTTCTTATTTTACTTCCTTCCATCACACAGACCGAAACATCAGAATGTTGTCTGACAGCCAAAACCGTCCCTGTGAAACACCTGCTGAATATTCAGAGGGCAGTCACACGGTTAAAACAAACCGTTGAATCTTATCATTTTTACTTTTTGTTATTCGATGGATCAATTAATCATTTCAGTCTAGTTTTTATATTTATTTTTGACAGGCACGATTTAAAATAATAAATTTATTAAAAAATAAACAATACCAATATTTTGTCTTATCTAATTAAAATTCTAACAATATTAATAAACTGTTTTAAAAAACCTTGCAAATAAATGTTTATTTACATACATACATATATCTCCATGCTTACTTTGAAGTATAAAAGAAAAGTAAAAGTGCTGAACACAAAGACTAAAAACAGCTAGCAATTTAATAAACAGTAAGAACTACTGTGTCATAGATTTCCACTGCATTTAACTGTGTATGTATTCAGTGTGTTCGCTGTGTTAAATGAGATCATCAGATTGAGACTTCGTCAAATCAGATAATGTAAAAGATTCAAACTGGCTTTAGGGACACATAAAAATCATAATTAGGACATCCCCAGATAAAATGTATAAAAATAATAGTTTTATACTGAGTACAAAGACTTCAACATGAAAACTCCTTAATTACAACCTAAAACTCTAATTAAAACTTTAAACACCACATTTTAATTAACTTATGTGGGTCATTTTTTTGGTGTGGCTTTTCATTAAAATAATACCCTCCGTTCAAAAAAAGGCACACCTTGAGATTATTTTTATAGATCATTTTTCATTCCACACCTTCTGGAAGAGAAGCAAGATCAAATGATTTATAACAACATCTATTGTTCAACAACTTTTCTTTCTAGGCTGCTTTATTTCTGCTTTTCTCATTTTTTAAAGAAGAGGAATGTAGGGGATCTTCTGAAAAATGCCAGTAGGAGTAAAAAATGGGAGAGGAAGGGAGCTGAGTCCATCCAGAGGAGAATCTAGAGGGAAGCATCAGATGCTGAGTGACACACACTGAGCCGGGCAGTCAGAGATGTAATTTTCATGTGAAAACCTCTCAGATGGATCAGGGGGGAGAGAGAAAGGGGGCTATGGGGTGAGGTGACACTAGCTGACAGGAGGAGAGAGAGACGGACAGAGTGAGAGAGGAGAGCAGAAATGAGACCTCTGGAAAATAAACAGGGTGTATGGTTTCAAAGGCGAGGGGGACACAGGCATTCCATTGTTCAGGCCAATTATCAGTGGAAAATAATAACAACAGATGGATCCAGAGCGGCCAACTTGTGCAGGAGCGCCGTGGCGCTGGAGAACAGATGATGAAATGTGAGAGTGCTGTTGGAGAGGCTGGAGATGAAGGGGGGGGGGCTCACACACACCTCCACACACCAGATGTGAACTTTCACAAGGACAGCTTAATACGCGCTCTCTGGCCACCACTTTGTGTTGAAGTCTAAACAGGCCTTGGTCAAAACCTCCACATGCTCCACGGGGCATCTGAAGTCAAACAATACATATGGCTCCTGTGTTGTTGTGTAATAAAGTCAAATCTGTGCATCCCTTTCATGTTCGACAAAGCGGGGTCATTTGATGGCAAACGCATGCTTTCACAACACGGAGATACTAGGAATTAAGACGAATTTCCTCATCCCGTCTCTGCCCCGGATTTTTCTTTTATTCAAATGAGCACGTATCCCCGGTGACCTGTTGTGATGTTCTCATTTGATGTCTTACAGCATGCCTAATGCTCACAGACAGGCACATGCAACAGTGCAGCGGAGACACAGACCTCATTGACTCGGGCTTCATTCACGGATCGCTCATATCAGCTGCAGACTGACAGGCAGCGAAGAAAGGAGGGAGGGGGGGGTGCTGCAACCTTAAAACAAAACCAATTCTCTGTGCGCCTTGTCAAGGGTGGGAGATGTCTGCAGATACCAGTACAAAAGATATGCCCTTCCTTTTTCACAAGAAAAGAGAAGTTTTCGTTTCATTAACTCCACACTAAAGCGTAATTATCTCCCTATAGACCTTAATCACCAACAGAAAGATAACAGAACAAAAAGCAGTTTCTTCTTCAGTCATTAAAGTTGTTGTTCCTTTTTCTTTCCTCTGCACTTTACTTGAGTCCATCAAACAATGCCAGAGATTAGAAGGGGCTCAAGTAAAACCTGCTTTTCAAATCCTTCTGCTAGTAGAGGCTGACTTTGCTTGAGCGTGTCGTCGTTTTATCACTGTGTTTGACCTGCTGACCAACGGAGGCCGGCGGTGGACAAACGGTTTGACTGAAAAACGTTTGAAATGAAATCAGGCTGAGGACCGAGACACCACTTTATTATTGTACATAATCTAAATGACTAACATTGCTCGGAGGAGCTTGTGATATTATACTCCAAATGACAAATCCCTGGAGGACTCTAGAGGAGGGTTTCTACTTCTTCTATTTTTTGCCTCGATTTAATTAGCTTATGTGAAATAATTGCCATTAGCAAATGCTGTCAAATGGGGTTGAGGCATTTTTGTGAAAAAAAACCCATATTTTCTGAACGCTGAGGAGACAAAGGGTTTTCAAACAGGAACTGGCGGGCCGTCAGCCGTTTAGTTCACTGACACCGAGGTCGAGTTAATTAGACTATTGTCATTTTAATCAGGACAGCTCGACGGCCATCACTTCCTCAAAGAGTCGATGGACTTTAAACAGCTGAAGTGTGTGTGTGTGTGTGTGTGTGTGTGTGTGTGTGTGTGTGTGTGTGTGTGTGTGTGTGTGTGTGTGTGTGTACTGTATATGTATATGGGCTGGGCCTGAGGTGTCACCCAGCTCTGGGTTATGGTTCTCTCACATGCTTAGAACATTAATGAGCTGGAGACGCACCAGGGAAACAAAAGAGCCTGGAGGATCACCAGGGGAAACCGCTCGCCTCTCCTCCGCTCACGTCTCTCTTCATTTGAAAATCATTTAAATATCAAATATTTGAAATTATTTGCTTCTCCCTGGCTATCCAGTTTTGAATAGGAAGTCTTTCAAGTCTCTGTCATTATGTTCCTTACAGACATTAGCATTTAAAACATAATTAGTGTAACTTTATTTCTAGGTGCTTACCATGACGCTGGGATAACGGCTTATTTTCTCTCTGAGTTCCATATTCTATCAACACAATGAGGAACATTGTAATAACCAGCCAAAGAATGTGAAATGATACATCGAACCTTCTCTGAGTGTCATCATTTAGAACAGTCTAAATCACACTGACAGAATGTAGGAGTCCATTTGCTGTAGGCTCTTGTGACAAAATTCTGTCATATTTAAAGTTAAAAGGATGCTTTGACCATTTTAAAATGTGGTTCTGAGTAAAGGTTTCAACTAACTCAGCCTAAAGCTTCCTGAACAGCCTCAGTTTGAGGAAATGGAGGTGAGATCCTAGCTAATGAGCTAATGGCTAGGCCGAGTGTGGTCCAGACATAAGCAGATTGCTGTTTTCTTAAAACAGCTTCAGTCTCTCATATTTCACTAAAGTTCGTGTAACTTTTTTATAAACCTTTAAAATAACATCAATACTAAAAATTCCTGACAAACCTCGATGCAACAGAGGTACCAAATTTAGCAACTTTTTTCTAAAAAGAAGCAATTTAAGAAAATACCTACAAGTTTGATGGTAGTTGTTTTAAACTTTTACACAGAAACACTTCAAAGTGTCCCTTTAAAAGACAAAAAGGTTAGAAAAAGGAAAAAAAGGCCAGTGCCAGAGTTATTTTGAGTTTAGCCACCGGCATCAGAGCAGGATTTGGGAGGCAGGGCTGGAGGTGGAGCTCTGCCAATCAGCAGAGGTGATAAAGGGACCAACTTAATATTAACGCCAAAAAAATCTTTGAAACTTTCCCCCGGCCACAGCGCGGGTCATCTGTGGACAAGGTGACAGAGGAGACCTGCAGACACATGCTGGTGAACTTCCCCCGTGTGACGCGGCCGTCAGCCTCGGGCCAGGAGTGGACGATGACATTAGCAGAACAAAGTGGACGCCTGTAATATTTCATATTCACCAACCTCAAGGGAAAGGGCATTAAAAGAGGCTAAAACAGCCCCGCCATACTTGACTCCCCACCGCCATCAAGACGTCTGTTTATCATTAAATTAATGGTTCTGTAAGATCATCATTCTTAACATCAGCCATTAATATTTCACAGGGATTTAATATTAATCTGATCAGAAATTATCTTCCTTCAATAATTCAATATATGCATTAATAATTCAGAAAAACAGAATAGTTGGGAGAGTAATACTGGAGACATTTAATCAGTAAATGTGAGAAAATAAAACTAGAACAGTCCTATTTGAACACCAGCACGTCTAAATACAGTGTAAAAATGCCTTCTAGAGAGCACATCAGCACTGAGAGCTAAAAATATGTTGAGTAAGAATTATGATATATTTGTTTCATTTAATTTGATTCATAATTCACATTTAAATGCAGTGAGTAGCCAGGGATTACAGAGGTTGTTGTACGTACAAGAGCAGAAGAAGAAGACACGCAGACAGTGTGTGGCGTGAAAAGCCCCACGCTGCCCACGTCTCTCTACAGGAGACTTACAGGGATTAGATGTTGAGGGAACCATGGTCAACCCCCTCACAACCAACTTTCACTACTACACACCTCTGGCTTATTTAAATCCACATTTAGGCTGACTACTGTGCTCCCTATGAGGTCGATATCTAATTATCTAATCGAATCACAAAAACTGTGAATGAGTGTGTAGCGCTACCGTACTAAAAAGACTCATTCTATATGTGACTTATTATAAGGAGTACCTATTGGGGAGTACATTATGATTAAGACATTATTATTTTATCAACACATTTTTGGCCTTTGGGTGGCAGGAGCTAACATTTTAAAAAGTCAGAAAATAACGTTTATGTCTTTGTTTGATCGTGTTTTTGTGATCTAAGTGTCTTTTAATGAAACTCTCAGAACGTCTTCATTGGATCTGCAGCTTAATTCAAGATGACCGCCACATAAGAGCGTAGCTAACACAACAATGGTTGTAACTCAGTCAGTTTTACATGTATAGAGCTACAGTTCCATGTGGTCGTAGCTGACAGGCCTTCACAGCACACACACTGAGCAACACGTCACACATGATGTTTCTTAGGGTTAATTTCATGATTTCAAGCATTGCTTCAAGAATTGCTAGGCCTTCAAAGCCATTTAGTTCAAAATCTTAACTTGTTTCCTGATAATTTAATGAAAGACAAAAAGAGATCCATCACAGAGATCAGCCCAGACTGCTGAGCTATGAATCACAGAGCTGGACAGTGGCACCAGCTAAATTTAAACGCAAAGTGATTATTTTTAATGGCTCATTACAGGGAGGTGTTACTGCGCGGCATATAGAGCTAAAACTCACAGATTCTATTTAACGGCGCCGTGTGTGTGTGTGTGTTATAGAGGGTGTTTAACCCTGTCAGATCCTCTCACCAGTCTGCTCCTAGATAAACACACACAGTGATGAGGATGATCAGACAGAAGGACAAGAATCACCTGAAGTTACCTGTAAGCGCGCTATAATAATCCTCTTATCACCATCAGTCACCGCTGTAATAATGTGACCTTGTTGTGTCTGTTTCTATCTAAAAATAGAAAATGTTTTTGTTGTTTTCAACAGAAAACGTGTGCTCAACTCGTTTCAGTTGACCTGTTGTATCTTGGCCCAACACACAGCTGTCACACACGCTCCACTATTTAAACACTCCAGAAGTGTAGGTCCGTTTCTCTCTCAGTGAATCAGAAAACTGCAGCATTAAACATGGCATTGATGGTTTAGTTGTGTAATCTATCCCTTCTTTAACTGTGAAGACATCAAAACATACATAAATGTTCAAACAAACCCAACATGACCAGCAGACAAAGGCTTTGTTTTTGAACTCCTCATCCTGCGCTCAGTGTCTCTCCCTCTCTCTTCCTTGTTTCATCCTCAGCACACAGCAGCAAACAGAGTTGTATGCAAATACTAAAAGCCATAATGCATTATATTGTTTGGTGTTAACATTTGAATATTTAAATGGTGCGTTTTAGATCTAGATATTGTGCTTCCAATTTCCATAGCCTGTACATGCTGAATGCAGACAGTTACCCCAGCGGTAGGCTGAAAAGCTTGTGAGCGGATTTGCATTTTTCTCTCTTCTCGGTATGGGTTCGACACAGAATAATTTTCACGATTAAGTTCTGGCTTGTTAAGAATGTAAGTTACTCGTGTTTATTAAATGACCGCAGTGTGCTGGACCCGCGGAGCTGGGGTGTGTGAATCACCCACGTTCATGTCACTTAACCAAATTGACAAAACCGATAAGCTGTATTTACATAGCTATGTTGCTGGGTGTGATTACTATCGGTAAAACTTCCCCCCACGCTTTAATGGAAAGTTGGAATATAACTTAGTGAGGGGTCACAGCTGTCCTCAGGAAAATGGCTCAATTACACCTGTGGATACAAACACTTGTGTGGCTGTCGGAGTGGTAAACAGATGTGGGGTGACAGGCTGTAGTACGCGCTCTTCATTCATTCACTCGCTCTGATGATGGATTCCCATTTCTCCCCCCACCGGCTCAACGTGAAGCCACACTATTTGCTTACGGGGCAGTGGCAACATGAAGATTAAGCTTCTGAGAATATCATTAACATGCTCATTGTGTAAAGCTAACTGCTTTTACTGCCACCGCAGTCTCTGCTTCTCCGCTCTGCAGCAAAACACTACAAAACCACACCATGTTACAAACTGCAAAAAAGACAACATGAGAGCATTCAGAACGATGTCGAACGATGTTATTTTGTCCCGGCGCTTTGTGCTCATGCAGTGTATTGAAAAGGACACCCCCTCTGGCTGTTGTCTCATTGGGAGCCTACCTGTCACACAGCTGATATGACGCTCTTTGAGTGCAGTGTGTACATATGATCAGAGCTGCAGTGAACACCCCCAGATGACAAAGTGACTGGAGTGTCAAAGCAGCCCACAAACAGGCCTGTCCTTTTCCAGACAGGAAGCTGGGAGCAGCAGAGGCGCTGCCTTGTCTCATCTGCCAGCAGCGCTCGCTGCCTCCCTGCCTCATCGCCGCAAACGTCTGATGGTGTGCACAAGTCCGCGCTGGACGGCTGATTTGATTTCAGCCTGTGTGACACATCTGTTGCTTGTCATGTTGTGTTGTGCCTGTCTGTGAGCTGAGCAGAACCAGGCCGAACGCGCCTCTCATGCCTCCTTTCATGTTTACAAACAGGGCTCACGCTTACAAACTGGCCACATGGTACGAATTGTTAGGAAGGTCAGGAGGCCTGAAGAGAGACGATGTGCAGTTAATGCCACGAGCCATCACTTCTCACAGCCTGCTGCCAAAGTGCAGGCTGTACGTCAGGCCTCTGAATCAGAAAACACACTTCCTGCTTACACACACACACACATATAAATATACAGATAGAAAATCTTAAGTGAAAGTCAAAAGCACTGCCAGTGTTTTACACAAAACTGAAAGAAAAATGTATAGATCTAGGTCACCTTTCCTTTACATTACTTACAGAAAATCAATTATTTCTCTCTCTTGTCTAATTATGAATATTTATTACAGCGGTAAATCAAATCTGTATCAGGTCTACATTCTCCACAGTGTGCTCTTTACAGACCTTTAAAGTACTTTCTAGGAGTATTTAAAAAAAACTGGAAATCAAGGCAAGCTCTACTGTCAGCTTTAATGCACAAGCAATGACCATGGCTAATTGGATACATCCAATCCATCCATCTATGAAGTACACACGCTACATCAGCGAAAATCAAATGACATTGTTTCACTTAGAGAAACAAGCTCGGCACCAAAGAAGCAGAAAGGTATTTAATAATGGAATGCTGCAGCAGCTTAGGAGCGCTGCATTTACAATTCACATCTCTGTGTCCTTGTCTGTCCAATTAATATTCAAAAGTGCCACGTAATTACAAGTTTAGGATTCATTTCCATGCACAGCACTGCTGCTGCTGTAAATTGCTCTAAAAAGTTCTGCTGAGGGAGGATTTTTTTAAACTCATAACTGTTTTTCATATTCATCTGATTGCATTTTATTTAAATATTTTGATTAACAAAACCTTTTTATAAAAAACTAAAGTAAAAAAATATAACATTTGAGACAACTAAAGTTTGAATTGTGTGAACAATTTGCATGAGTATCAAACCCTGGCCTGTTATGTAAATGTGATCCTCTTAAGAGGGTGGGGAAAAATGAGAGATGGCTGATTTACATTGTCAGATGACACAACAGTCATTCTTTCCATACACTATCAAACTGTTTTGCACACATGTTAAACTGAAAAGGATCACTGTGTGTGTATGTTAGAAATACACATGACAGAAAATGGAATGAAGATTAACGGTTTAGGGTTAGGATCTCACTGGGTTGTGACTGATGGAGACTTACTGGAGACACAAGATTGTAAAAAAAAAAAAAAAATCAATAAACAACACGTTTCAGCATGTCAACATGGTGAAGAAACTTTGACTTGTGTGGATTAAATGTTTCATAATTGTATCTTCTTTGATTCAGACTAATTCCTAACAGCATGTCAGTAACACAGATACATGAAATGTGTTACTCAGAGCAGCCTAAAATAAAGTCATTGTTAAAACTGTAGTAAAAAAGAGCAAAGGACAGCTTAAGGGTCAAAGGTCATGATGAAAGTGTCCCTCAGCCTTGTTGTCCAGGCGTTGAGGATGCTCTGTCTTCTGCCTGGGGAAGTGTTGTTTTAGTCGACCAAACTATAACAATAATATAGCGTTAGCGCACCTTTTTTTTACAACGACAATAAGATGCAGACAGGCTAAACAACTTAGTCAGTAGTCAATGACTAAAACAAGATGAGACGAGTTAAACAACTTAGTCAGTAGTCAATGACTAAAACAAGATGAGACGAGTTAAACAACTTAGTCAGTAGTCAATGACTAAAAAAAGATGAGACGAGTTAAACAACTTAGTCAGTAGTCAATGACTAAAACAAGATGAGATGAGTTAAACAACTTAGTCAGTAGTCAATGACTAAAACAAGATGAGATGAGTTAAACAACTTAGTCAGTAGTCAATGACTAAAACAAGATGAGATGAGTTAAACAACTTAGTCAGTACTCAATGACTAAAACAAGATGAGATGAGTTAAACAACTTAGTCAGTAGTCAATGACTAAAACAAGATGAGACGAGTTAAACAACTTAGTCAGTAGTCAATGACTAAAACAAGATGAGGCGAGTTAAACAACTTAGTCAGTAGTCAATGACTAAAACAAGATGAGACGAGTTAAACAACTTAGTCAGTAGTCAATGACTAAAACAAGATGAGATGAGTTAAACAACTTAGTCAGTAGTCAATGACTAAAACAAGATGAGACGAGTTAAACAACTCAGTCAGTAGTCAATGACTAAAACAAGATGAGACGAGTTAAACAACTTAGTCAGTACTCAATGACTAAAACAAGATGAGACGAGTTAAACAACTTAGTCAGTACTCAATGACTAAAACAAGATGAGATGAGTTAAACAACTTAGTTAGTACTCAATGACTAAAACAAGATGAGATGAGTTAAACAACTTAGTCAGTAGTCAATGACTAAAACAAGATGAGACGAGTTAAACAACTTAGTCAGTAGTCAATGACTAAAACAAGATGAGGCGAGTTAAACAACTTAGTCAGTAGTCAATGACTAAAACAAGATGAGATGAGTTAAACAACTTAGTCAGTAGTCAATGACTAAAACAAGATGAGACGAGTTAAACAACTTAGTCAGTAGTCAATGACCAAAACAAGATGAGACGAGTTAAACAACTTAGTCAGTAGTCAATGACTAAAACAAGATGAGATGAGTTAAACAACTTAGTCAGTAGTCAATGACTAAAACAAGATGAGACAAGTTAAACAACTTAGTCAGTAGTAAATGACTAAAACTAGATGAGACGAGTTAAACAACGTAGTCAGTAGTCAATGACTAAAACAAGATGAGACGAGTTAAACAACTTAGTCAGTAGTCAATGACTAAAACAAGATGAGACGAGTTAAACAACTTAGTCAGTAGTCAATGACTAAAACAAGATGAGACGAGTTAAACAACTTAGTCAGTAGTCAATGACTAAAACAAGATGAGACGAGTTAAACAACTTAGTCAGTAGTCAATGACTAAAACAAGATGAGATGAGTTAAACAACTTAGTTAGTACTCAATGACTAAAACAAGATGAGATGAGTTAAACAACTTAGTCAGTACTCAATGACTAAAACAAGATGAGATGAGTTAAACAACTTAGTCAGTACTCAATGACTAAAACAAGATGAGATGAGTTAAACAACTTAGTTAGTACTCAATGACTAAAACAAGATGAGACGAGTTAAACAACTTAGTCAGTACTCAATGACTAAAACAAGATGAGACGAGTTAAACAACTTAGTCAGTACTCAATGACTAAAGCAAGATGAGGTGAGTTTCCGTCGGCGAGACGAGACTGAAACGTGGAGTTGTGGAGTAGTGGAGCAGGATTTGGGTAAACTCTTTTTGCTGTCTATCATGTGAACTCAATCTTCACTTCTGAGCATCCTCTTATTGTGGAGGGGTCGAACCCTTTCATCATTAGTTCAGAGATCACATCAACTTTGCTCCCTCATCAAATGGATCCTTATTCAAAGAATCCTTCTTGACAGCTTGTGACAACCCTGCTGATTGATTCCATGTGTCCTGATTTAATCAACTCTACGGGGAGTCGTTTGCTTTGGTTGTTTCTTTTGTTTTACCAAAATGCAGCACTACGTTCAAACTGCTGATTAGTGATTTAATTCATTAAAAAGTGACATGTCTGTTATCGTTCTGGCCAAACAACAGACCAATACTTATAGTGTTGATTGAATGCTTCGGTTATTGTAGTTTAGTTTAATAGATATTAAGGGAAATGTGTTCATTACTGTTTACATTAACAATGTTTGTCAGTAGTTTTTAGCCAAATACTAGACGTAGTTTAGTTAAACAGATGTTAATGTGGATTTTGATTTAGTAGCTGTAGTAACGACATGTGACCAGCAGGGGATGTCTAGCGCTAGAGAGCTAGTAAGCATGTTTGAGAGTAGAGGAAGAAACTCCGTGTTTATATTACGGTATATATTTTTATACTCTGCTTTTCAGATATGAGTTATCCATACGAACAGTTGTAGTGTCATGTAACTTTAACAGAACGCCAATGAATGCATTCAGTTGTTGATCCGGTTTTGTTTCAGCTTTATTCTTGTTGCTGAACGAGGTTCAGCCACAGTTAGCCGCTAGCTGATAGCCATGTCGCTAACTAGTTGAAAAGGCAATCGGACTGGTATTTTATGTTTCTTTATGATCACTCTGTATGTTTTTAGGTTGATTTAAGCCGTTTAATACACGTCTGAGCAGAGAAAGTAACGTATCTGTGTTTTTTTTTATCATTTACTCCCCTTTTCAGGGCTTTTCCATGTGTAGTACGTCAGGCCGTTGTGAATCGATTTTGCTTTTTTCTACACCGATTCATATTTAAACTAGTTTTCACCGGTTTAAAATCAATTCTCGAAGCATCGTTACATCCCTAGTGGCAGATCAATCTGATGTGAGTAATGCGTACAGGAGGGGGCTCAGGACGCATCAGTTTCCTCATTGTATTCACAGTTTTCTCATATTCAGAATGTCAGATTCTCTATTTGTCTCTAATCAGTCACAAGTCACCAACCCCTCTCAACGCTGTCTCAGACTTCTTGGACCTGGACTCATAGAAACTAAATTCAGACCGGTTCTACACAAGTTTCAAAGTGACTAAGATTATTTTGAGAGGAAATCTGTCTTGTGAATAATGCCCTGAGACAACTGAGACCTATCGCTAATGCTGTCGCCAACCACTGCAGCCCAGGGAGGCTCAGGCTTTAACAGAGGCAGCACAATCCTTCTATGTTGCTCTAAAACAATCAGAGGGATCATTTATTTAGGGCTCAGTTTGTCCCTGATTAGCCTCAATCTGACACGGATGTGAACAACATGCTGGCTTGCCACATGAACACAGCCTCCCCGCCTCTCTCTGAACCCCACAGACTCTGCTCCCCTCCCCTCCTCTCTCAGAGACCTGCACACCAAATTCCAGTGGAAATATCACAGGTTGTTAGCATTCCAGAGAGATTTTTACATGGGTATACGCTCAGGCCTTAATTAGAGACTCTATTTGATCATTCAGCAGCTGGGCTTTATTAAAAATACGGCCTCACATTGCTGTACGGTCACCATCGGCACGGTGTGGAAGAGCGAACAGACTCAGGGTATGAGAAAGAAGACAATGACTGTTAAAGCCCGAATGAAAAAACACGATGAAAGAGCAGCTTGCTTTCATGATTTACAGTACTGTGTGATTTATATCTGGTTGCAATTTATCTAAAGATTGAAATGAACACTTTAACCTAAACATCAACACCAAACCTGAGCTGAACAGAACTGAGGGGATGTAGACTACACCTGATCAAGGTCGACAGGGACTAGAACACAAGCAGCAGGTTTAAGGTGAAGTCTTCCCCGCGTGAAGGTTAGACATGTTTCGTGTTTACACCACACTGGCAGCTTTTGAAATTGTTTTGCAGTGCTGCGTCTGCCCGGGGTCATTGTTTGTTTTTGACGTGTTTATACACCACACAAGGTGTAATGACTTCTAGGATAGTCCGGGGGAAAGCAGGCACAAGCCAGCACACAAGCTGCCGTGTTCTGAAGTCTTCAGGTTCATGGTTAACCTTTAACTGTCTGCACCAACAGGACTCCCACTGACAGGCGGCGTCACTGTCAGCATATTTCCAGCATTCAAAATACGTGTCAATGATCTACTGCATCAGGAAACCAGGAAATCGGTTACTATGCAAAACCTTTTTATCATTTTGTGGCATTCAAACCACAACAATTTCCATAATATTTAAAAAAGACATTTAAAAACAAGTAGGCTCGTAGGTTTCTACCCTCTCCTAAGGTTAAGTGCTTACTTTGAGCTCTGGCTTCACACGACGTCACCACTGGGGTCTCCTGGCTGGACCAGCGAGCAGCAGATACAGCATATGGAGAGAAGAAGAAGAGAGGAGGCAACATGTCAGGTTGGAGTGGGAGAGTGGAAAAAAAAGAGAAGCTGTGAGAATTATTTCAAACATAAAAAATTAAAGCATCATATTTTCCACAACAATCTACTGACTAATACCTTTTAAGGTGCACCACCTCTGATGTTTGTTTCTGGTGCGCCTGGGTTAAATATGGGAACAGCACTGAACAAAACAGGTCACAGTACAATTCATTTAAACTAAATGTAATCGTTCCTCCAGTGGATGCCTTTAAATATCCACTGATACAGATTTAGCATCTCAAATAAGAACTCCCTAGATTAAACAAATAATGACACATTTCAAAAACTGTAACTGAGTCCAATTTCATTTGCTCTAATTGCTTTTAAGCCCCACTCCTCCCTAACCTTAGATCAAGCTTTTTTTTAATTACTGGCTTCTGCAGACTGAATTCCCACTGCACTGTTGGAGAAAATAAAAATAGATTGTATTCAGCTCACATGAAGCTCCACCGAATTTCTTAGAGAAATGGCTCGATCACAATAATAAGTTCCCCTCTTTAAATGATCAAACGTTGGCCTCACACTGCTGAGCTTTGTCATCCAGTGGCCCGTCGCCTTAACTCCTTTCCTCCATTTGCAAACACACAAGGAACAAACGGCAAAATGTGTTTCCTGAAAGGGAGGAGAGGTGGAAAAAGCCCATCCTGCCCCCTGAATCACCGCCGCCCCACCAGAGCCGACGCCACTGGCCTTTCTGCAGAGGCAGCAAAAGTTCCCCAAGAGGGGAGCATCTGCCAACTCAAACAGGGCTCGTTCCCCTCTCCGCGGGCCGCGGGCCGCCTATGTGGGCCTGCGCTGGGCTTCCTGAGGGCTTGCTGCAGATGGAGGACTTTGAATAAAGGTAACAGCAATGTCACAGCTACTGTAAACTCACTGGGCTGCTCCTGTCAGCAGGACGTTCCCAATCAAAGCAGAAATAACCCCACCTAAAACACAACGCATTGTTTTTTTTTCCACTGGCTCCGAGTCCAAACTTCCCACAAATCACAAAGACGGTACACAGGCGAGAGGGCAAGCACTGTTCCCTGATCTCACCAAGCAAAATGCCAAGAGAGCAAGAGCTACATTCAGCTCTACGGTTTAAAAATACAAGCAATTTGAAAGTGATTAGTCTTATTTTCTTGTTGAGCTCCTGACACCAGAGAGGAAACCAGAACAATCACGCTAGCTGACTTTTTTTTTCAGCTGAATTTAGAAACACTAATTAGTTTTGCTCTTGTAAAGCCAACCTGAAAACGACCAATTAGAACGTGAAAATGAGATGTGCAGAGGAAACAAGAGCTTGTCATTTGCTCAGTTTAAGTCCCACATGCACAACTTCACTGTGATGACTTTCACACAAACTCAGGATGATTGGCGTGCCGCCTGCTACTCCTGATGTCACGTACACACTTTAATCACACAGCCTTTCGCTTTGTTAGAAGGAAACTATTAAAGATCTGTATGGCCACATCAAACCGCGGCTGGGCAGTCTGGCCATGCAGATGTCTGAAGCACCAGGCTGAGGAGAGGATATAGCCCACCAGGCCGACCACAGCACCAGCTGGTTTCAACTCAGGGCCAAACACTTACCCCCTCACAGGTGCTGCGCTTCTATGAATTTCCTCTTTCAAGGGTAATAGAATAATTCCTCTGTAAGCATTATAGTTTCATTTTAACAACAGTACCTTTAAGTACTTAATAACTCACAAACTGTATAACTTGCCAGCTGAGTGATGCTGGTTCATGTTTCACCAGTCATTAGGACCGAATGTAAAACTTTTGGAAATTATCTATTTGCAGGAATTTCTTCGCTATTCCCCGAGCAAACAGTGGCAAGTGTTTCATCACTGTCGGACTGAAGACGGATGGGCTGTCAGTGCTTTCCCCCGTCCAGGATCCAGCTCCTGGGCTGAGAAGTGGCTAAAAAAGGCCGGGCAATGCTTTCCAGGCCTGCGCCTTTTACTGGGAGTAATTCTCAGATGTCAGATCGCTGCCAACGTCCTTGCAGCCAATGGCAAAGAGGCCAGTAAGTTCACATTAACTGCAGAGTGTAACTGCACTGAACATCTGCTCATGAATGAGAGCGCTGCCCACTAACTCAGCGAGCTTGAAGCCCACTTATGAAAAATTCAACGTTCTCCTCATTGGCACGCTTGTTTTGCACTATTCTCCTGAGCCCACAGAATTATATTAAGAGAATTTCAGCACGGCCTGGTGTATCTGAGAGAACAGCTGGCGCTGAAAAGGGATCTGCTGCTTAGCGAGAGCTCAGGGAGTTCACACGAGATCTGCCTTCTCCTTTACCATTTGTCCTTGAAGGAAAAAGTACCCGTGTTACGGACCTAGGTAACAGTAAAACAGCAAAGGCTACATTTAACTGATTACTCCACCCATGTGTGCTAAGGCAGACAGAGCATAACCAATGAAGACATGAATCGATGTGGAAGACAGAGGGGCAATTGGGACAATAAGTAGCTCCCCCAGGAGACCTATTCAGGTCCTCTCCTGTCTGTGGCCTGTTTAGCTCATGAGACTGGTGACTGAAGGAATCTGCCTCCAAACCCACACCACAGAATCACACTCATCAAAACCTGGGAGGGTCCAAATCAAGGATGTTTGGACAGTACGGTGGTTCTTCCACAGTCCTGAAATTATTAGTGCTATTATATTATCATGATATTACTACAGAGACATGATGTCAAGGTTTATACTGATGAGTTTCATTCAATTACTGAGTATAAAAGGTAAGATTATCAGTCACTTTGTGTAGTTTTAGTGCTGAAGAATGATCATTATTAATGCCAAATGTAATAAACAGCATCATATTAAACTAAACACCACAATGGCTCCAATGCATTGTGACAAACAACAGAGATATATGCAATTTTTTATATTTTAAATGTCTTTTATGGAGGATCAGTTATGATAATAATCACAATACATCTGGGCAAATGAAACCAGAAGCTGGAAAACATTTTTCAAAAAGAAGAAAACGCTACTGTCTTTTTGTTAAGAAGGATAAACAACAATATCAGGTCTAAAACTGAAATAACAGTTGATGATGAAACATTTTATTTACATTAAATACCAACTCTTGTGAGTTTCTTTCCTAGAACCGACTGTAACCTTGTGTTTGAAGTTAGCTCCTATAATCCAGCCCTACAACCTCACCCAGGCCTTTCACCATAACAGAACCTTGAGTTCTTCATGTAAACACACAGAATGTAGAGGCAGCACTATGTGAAACAGGCAAAGGGGAAATGGATCCGTCCATATTGTTTAACCACATTTCAGCAGTGGCTTCCTACTAATGTTTGGCTTGGTTGTTGCCCAACAATGGATCTGACTGGTACCTTTCCTTTACATGAGGTTTCCAGTCCAATAATGTCAGTAAAAGTAGAGAACTTTAGGCTAACGGACTGGGAGGTCAATGTATTTGAACACGACTCATCTCAAGGAGTTAGGGCGATATTTGGCTTGGAGGTGATTCTGGAGATGGAAAAACTTGAACCGATACAGAATTTAAACATGTGGTCTAATGAACATGATCACCGTCAGAAAAGTGAGGTCCAATCAAAGTGTGGTTACTGATACTGCGTGAGAACGAAGTGACATAATCAGATGTGATCACGCGTGATCTGATCATGTAGAGGCAGGTGTGAATGAGACTTGAACAGTGACACGAGCCATAAAGACCTTTCTTCTGAAGATGATGAAACTGTTTCTCTATTTAAGAATGTTAAGTTTAAGGAAGTGATGACTGCTAGCAAACACTAATAATAACAGCTTACCAAACTCTGTAATTTCACTTCTTTCTTTTTGGAAATACAGTTTAAAATGTTCTATTTGTCAGCAAAGGACAAAACGGAGTGACATGAATGTTCCTCTCGTTGTTAATTCATTTCAACTCACAGGGATTTTAATCATAATGAACATAGTTTAGCTGTATATTTGTCTTTATTTGGGTTCCCTATGTATAGAATCATGTTTTGGTTTCCTGCTTTTTATTACAATGCACTGCACCATGTGGAAATCATGGCACAAGCCCAGAAAGGGTCTGTGGATATGATATTGCCAACAAAAACCAAGAGGATGTCTGGAGAGAAGCTCATTTAGCCGGTGACAAATGACAGCACTTTGTCTTCCTGACAAGATCCCTCCTTCATCAAATGTCCAACTTCACATGGAAATAGGAAATCACACATTATCACACTGACAAACAATTACAACCATGTCATTAGCAGCAACCCTGGGCCTGGAACCATTAAGAAAACACAACGTTGCACACCACGCTAACCATCAGAAGAAAAGCAGGATGCAGATGAAAATAAGCTGATGAATCAATCATGACACAAACAACCTGATACTCACATCAGAGGAGATTTAAATAATTAGAATTATGTGTGTGCTGGCTAAATAAATCACAAAAATTATCTCAGGCTATCAAAAGTTCTGAATAAAGACAATATCTGTGTTGGTGACAGAGGATGGCTCGCCGTATATTAAAAGTCAACACTTTAAAGTTTTCTGAACGTGACTTAATCAGATACAGCACATTAGTATCTTTTTTAATACATCTCCCAGTGTCAGCCTGCAAATGAAAAAGCAAGCCTCTGTAAATATGACTGCTTACTTGTAACACAAAAATTGTTGACACCTAATGTAATTTCAGCGGGACATCCAGCTGAAAGCACACCGGGGTAATATAATGCTCTTAATGAGAATTCATTCCAGCTTGAGACCTCGGCGAGATAGCCGTAATGCATCGGCTTCTCTTTTTAATAAAATAATTGTTACAGTTATTAAAGATGAATCTCATCACAGAGGAGATGACAAAATAATTCATTACCAAAACCAAGGCTTTAAATAGCTGCAAATGATCCAGCCCTACCCCCTACCCTCTGAGAACACACTGCTAGATGAATGGCTTTGTTATTCATATAAATATTAGATACATGCTGCCCTTGAATGGACTGGAATATTGCAGCTGTTGGTTACAAACTGAACAGGTGCACAACTCATCATTTACATTTATAAAAACCTTCCAGAAATTATTTGGTCCTAGTCTGAAGCTTTATATTATTCATATTTGGTTTGCTCTCAAATGTTATTGCTTGCTAAAAAATACATAAGGATAAAAATGGGCAAAAATACCAGTTTCATGTTTTATTCAATTAAAACTCAAATGTTACAATGAACCTCAATCTAGTTGTTTTATTTGAAAACAGAAATGCAAATTAATACCCTAGGACTGATAAAATACTCAAACAGTTATTCTATTATTGGTATATTTAATGTAATACAGGATACACAATCTAAAATTTTATTTACTGACAGATTTTAAACCTGTCATCAGCTTCTGATGTCTTAAAGACCAAAATCAAAATCTTAAATAAATCAGAAGTAGCCATTAATGATGTCATCGAGTATAATATTTAATGCCCGGTTAACTGAAATTTATGTATTTCACTTGGGTGTAATACATTTTTGTGCCACCAGAGGGCGGGCGAGCACCGCTATACTCAGAAACCGTAGACGGAGCGATCAGCTGTGCTCGTCTCATAAAGTTCCTAAAAGAACAGCGTGGAGCATTTTATTCTTGTAGTCATGGACTAATTCTAAAGTCAGTGTTTTTCTTCAACTCAAAGTAAAGCTGCTGCTCACATTCGTGGCATAAACGTTTTCATGCATCATTTATGGTTCTAAAATGGCTAGTATTACCTATTAAGAGTACCGTATTTTCCGGAGTACACGTCGCACCGGCCCAAAAATGCATAATAAAGAAGAAAAAAAAACACATATAAGTCACACTGGACTATAAGTCGCATTTTTGGAGGAAATTTTATTTTATAAAATCCAAGACTAAGAACGGATTTTCATATTATTAGCTGTTTTCATAAAACAATGCCGGCAATTTGCCGCGAAGCTGAGCCGGTATCTGGGAGCCCGTCGATAAGGGTTCAGACCGCTCTGGTAAAGTTGCTCAATCATGTGCTTTTCACAAAAGATGACTCACTGGCGGTATAAAAGGGTTATGGCGCGGTCTTCGCGCTGTTAACGTGCAGGTTACTGAGAGGTGAGACGGAAGTAAACAGACAGGCTGCTTCTGCTGCTGCTCATAACGCCAGATGCACCCAGATCTCCGCTGAGTTACAAATGCGTAACAGCTTTCCGGTGTTTACCTTAAATACTTTTCCAGTCGGGGGTCAGCTCTACTTTGCTACGTTATTAGCAACACCTCCCTCTGTTGTGATCTTCATTCACAAGTCTGGCGCTGCGATAATATTACAACTAAGCATGGCAGCTGATTGGTACACAGGCCTACAGCGCCATCTAGCGGTTTTAAAGTGGTGTGAAAGTGACTGAAACGTGAAATTCTATACTTTGGTGTATAAGTCGCAGGATCTGCCAAACTATGAAAAAAAGTGCGACTTAATAGTCCGGAAAATATGGTACATTGTTTAGTAAAAAGAAACGTCGATGTAATTATTTAGTTCACTGTAAGGAAACCCATGTGTTTAAAAACCTCCAGAATGAGCTGATAAACACGCAGGAAGCGTTGTGAAGACATCCTGCCCGCTGAGCAGCTCCTGACACCGGACAGCTTCTGTCTCTTGTTCCACTCACGTCACTCGTTGTTTGCTAACGTTGAAACGAGTCTGCTACGTTTGGGAATCCAAATTATGTTAAAGGACGGATAAAAGAACATTTGTGTTAGTTGCGGGGCAAAGCAGAGGTGCGTGTGTGTCGTGGACGCACCACATCCGCCACGCAGGGGTGGGGCTATGGTCAGTGGCATGACTTTACAGTTAACCGGTTATTGACTGTTAAACGCTTCAATAGCCGGTTTAAAAAAATCTTGGGAAACATGCGTCCCTAATCAGAAGTATTACCATTAAATTTGACTTTAGCTAACACCCAGAATCCAGCAGGACTGGATGCAGGAGTTCAGATCAGGCGCTTATGTGTGTTTGTCAGCAGCAGATCCCTAGAACAGTCCTGATGTGTACACCTACGACTGCCTCAGGCCCCAAGCCCAGTCTGGTACCAGCATCAGGATGCAGCTACATGCTAAAAGATCAAGCCACATTAGCATGATGCTGACTGTGTGATGGGGTCATTACCCACGTGTGAGACCATTAGGACCAGTCCAGTTTCAAAATCTTAACCACCAAGCCACACTGGTTCAGGCAGGATCCACGTCATGGACATGACTACAACAGTCCCCCCACAATTCACCTTGGGCAAAGATATGTCGCTACCATGATAACATGCCACCACTGTGGAGGTTTGATTCATGCTCAAAACCAAGAAGAATTTAAACCACAGGAAATAGAGAAAATACATTTACTGGTTTGGCGAATTTTTAAAATCTTGAAAGCAGGAACCAACCAAGGCCTTTAATGTCAGTTGAAACAATGAATAATTTAAGTGGCAATGATAGAACAATCACCAGTGGCGGGCTGTCAGGGCCAGCAAGGCCTTCTCTGCTGGCCTAAACTTACTCAGAAAAGTAAATGTATTTTTCTTTTGGTTAATATTAAATAAAAATGTTCTCCCTGGTCTGTTCTCTTATATCATATTATATCCACTTGGTTGTGCCGCTTCCAGTGTTAAAATACCAAGGTAGGGTGTTGTCCAATCAGATTTCAGCTTGCTTGTGTTGTTAGGCAGATTGAAGTCTGCCACTAGGGGGCTCTACACCCAAGTGCTTCTCTCTGGACCTTCAGAATCAACAGAGCAGGCCCCAGTCCGCTTTCAGCCAGCAGAGACGATCAGTTGCGAAAGCCAATCAGCTCTCGAGTCTGCATGGCCTAGGCCAGCTAGATGGGCTTACGCAGAAGATGACAGGAACATGCCCTGTGATTGGTTACAGCCTTGTTTTGGTCCAAAGGCGGCAATATCTGAACTAAACTCGGAGAATCGTTAGCAACCGACAGCTATCAGTGCGTGTAGCATAATGACATATCGCAGTATATCGTATCGTTGCCCCTGTATCGTGATGCATATCATATTGCCAGAGTCTTGCCAATACACACCCCAAAGTTTCATGAGTCAAAAGTTGTATTTTTAATCCTTCTTTGTCCAAACTGATTAATATAATCAGGGGTGCACATAGTTTTTTCAATGAGGTACTCAATGGAGTACCAGGCATAGAGTCTTGGTGCTCATGCCATGTATGTAAATGTAAATGTCCCACATAGCACTTGTCTGAGCCATGAACTACAACGCACTTCACATCAATCCTTCACACGACAATGGCAGGGAGCTACAGATGTGAAGCAACCAAACAGGTGCCACCAAAACCTCCGACCACCAGCAGGTGATGTGAGTGAAGTGTGACCCACTGGTGACCCAGCCAGAGTGGGGTTTGAACCAACAACCCTCAGGTTGCAAGATGAACACTCTACCAACTGCCCCCTTGATTCAAGCTGTAAAGCAGAAAGAGGTGTCCCACAGATTGAACCAGGCAGGGAGGGTTTGGTTTCATCACTGGAATAGAATGGCAAACAGACCATTTGACAGTTTACTTCAAAAAGAAAAATGAAGGATTTTTACAAACATATTCTGCTACATGCTAATATGGCATTCAGGAATTTATTAGAGAAAACATGTGAAAAAGTAATTTGACCATTTTTTAATAGAGACTTTATGAATTGATGCTGCCCGGTAACAGAACTACAACTAAGTGATCTGATGACTTTGATCATAGCAGCACCTTTGTATTTGTGTTTTAAATTAACACAAACTTTAAAGCTGGACCAATTTGACTTGTTCTATTCTTGTTTTATCATAACACATTTGAATTATGTATGATATAGTTTAATGAAGTTTTAAAGGGACACTCCACCAGAAAGTGATTTTTTTATTACCATATTCCCCATAGCTATAGATAAGTGGTCAAGAACAATTTGTAAACAGTCCAGTCGTTTTCCTGATCTGGCACTACTCCTTTAGCATTAGCTTAGCGTAAAACACTGTAAGTGAATGGTAACTACTAGCATGCTAGTTGTTGCCATTCAGGAGTAGTGTCGGATCAGGATAACAGCTGGGCTGTTTACAAATAGTTTTGACCACTTATCTAACTATGGGGAATATGTAAAGTATTCTAAAGTATTCTACTATTTAAAATGTGTTTTCTCTATTTCCTCTCATTCATGTAGAACTTTTTTGCAATTAAAATGGTAAAAATTAAAATTTTCTTTTATAAAATGATTTATTATTGTTAAACTAAATTGTACTTTTTATAATTTTCCATATAAAAAGACCTAATTAAATAAATAATAATAATAATTATTATTATTATCATTATTATTATAGTAGTCTTAGTTTAACAGTACACTCTGATCAGCTGCATGTTTTCCTCCCGTCTCTGATTTGCTGCTGTCCTACTTAAAGCACCTCCACATGTGAAATAGTTGAAACACATCTGTACAAACCAGTCCCTCCCCCCTTCCTGTTCACGAACCTCCCCTATCTTTATTTACGCATTGAAGAGAGATAATTTACAGCGACGGCATAGAAACTTCCCAGCATGCCTTTTAACCTGTCGTTTTTCACTCTCTCCGCAGCAGGATGTCCAGAGGAAATGCTTTATTAAGATCCTGCCGACATGAAGAGCTGCTGTGACTTACTGGTGCATTACTGTCTAAAAGCTAAAGTTATTTAGACCAATAAAAGGCTAATATATTGTTGGAGTGGAATTACAAAGAAGTTATCTCTGCCTTAATAACATCACCACAACCCCTGATGTTGTTTAGATCAATAAGGCCCATTAAAGTACAGACCTCAAGCTCAGATAAGGCTGCACAGCCACAGCAGAAATACTGCTCGCTAGCATCTGAGAGAGCCGAGGTCCTTCACTGGCTCACAAACATGGCCAGAACATGGAAGACCTGCATATATTGAAGCCTAAATTCAATGAAATTCACCGATTACCTCATGAAGCAGCTCTAGGAGGCAGATCAGATGAAAAAGTATAAGAAAGTGGTTTAATAAAATATATATAAGAAAACAAAAATATATATAAATAATAAAAGGTGAAGCTTTCAGGTTACATTTTTAATTTAGTTTCAATTTTTGACTTTACAAACTACAGATCTATTTGTGGAGGGCAATGTTTAGTTGTTTGAAGGTGATGTCCCATCATGCCGTGCTCTTCTTAACAGTGTCCACCAGGTGATGCACTAAATCATCCAGGAAGAAGCTGTCCATCTGCTCCAGAGGACCACAGTCAGTCCTCTGGCCTGAGTAAAGAGAACGAGTCAGAGCGAAGAGACTCACTGAGCTGTGTGTGCGTGTGTGTGTGTGTGTGCGTGTGCACGTCCCCTCTAGGAGTGCAGGCAGCATTCATGTGCACGTGTATATTGCAGCACACAGAGACATCACAAGAAACCACAGGAAACGAGTGATGACGCCATCTCTATCAGAACACCAAATGACAAACAAGATGTTTTTTTTTCTTTTTTTAAGAACAAAATGTCCCCTCTGACTTAAAGACTGTCAAAAGGAAGTTTACAGACACCAAGCCTCGCAGTTCGGGGGAAATGGCACTCGAGATGTAAACAATGTAACCATTAGGAAGGAAGAGAAGTCTTCTTGGTGCTTTTTGTACGCTCTCATTTCAACGTGTTTGTAGGAGGACCGCTATGGACTGAGACCGGTTCATCAACCGTAGTTCTAACATATAAACATGACTGTTACACCCACTAGTTTCTAGCACTGAGAACGTTTTGTTAGTTGCTGACATTTATTTACAGCTTACTTTAGTCAAAAAATCAATGAGGAGCAGAAGAGATTGAATTTGAGGTGAATTTTAAAATAAATGAAATGAATGGCTCGTTAGCAGGCCTCTGCAGGAATGTGGCCATTTGATTCAGCAGGCGCGCATCTAAAAGTTCCAGGAAAGTAGCTGTCAGTGGCTGGACTTGAGCACCCCGGTCCACAGGATAACTTGGGGATCATCAAGATGAGTTTTGATAATTGTGAAACAGACCTTTGTATTCTTTTGGGTCAGCAGATGTCTTGGCCTTGGAATCACGACCTCTGATCTTAACTTCAATCAGGTTAGGCCTACAGGGCTTTAGATGTTGTTGGTAAATCATTTGTGATTTAATAATGGGGGTAATGTGGATAACTTTTTACCCTTATGAAATTAAATCCTTTGAAAACTGCCGTTTGTATTTACTCAGGTCGTCTTTGTATGATACTGAAATGTATTTGTTGATCTGAAACATTCAAGAGGAACAAGAAAAAAGCAAAAAACAGAAGACATCTGTAAGGAGGCAAACACTGTACAGCTCTGTGAATTTCAGTTACAGATTAACTTTCATTTAACCATTTGGGAATTTTTAAAAGCCACGAGTAGATACAGAAACGGCAAAGACAATTCATCACCGTGATGAGCGAGAACAATAACTCTGAAAAATGATCAACTATGATAATGTGATATTATCCAACAATAAATACGCTGCAGACAAAGAAAGCGGGAGGAGAAAGATGAGGAAGAAAGAGGACATGCGAGAAAGAGCAAATCTTCTACCAGCAAGTGAGAACATAAATAAAGTGTGGCACATCTTTTACCTTCTTCAATTATCTGCCTTTTGACATGCAAGCTGAGCACAGTGTAATTAACATCTCAGGAGATAATGGGGTCGCCACTCACTGATCAATCTCACACATATATTATGCTCCTTTCACCAATCCAACTGCCTGTTATTCTAGGAGGGAAATATTCCAAGGCTGTTTTTTTATTATTTCCCCCCTTTTTGGGTGGGGGCCTTTAATAAAACTCTGGTAATAGGCCTAATGACTCATCCAATTGAGCTCATCTTCCAAAACATCAATTAGGCCTAGACCCAACTTACAAGGAGCATTGTCTATCCCACAAACAGTAAATCTATTCCAGTTCATGCAGGAGTCGACAAACTGGCCTCTAAAGACAGTATCTGAATTTTTTTCTCAAGTTTGTTCCCTGCTTTGTTTCAGGTGTTGCCTTTTATGATGGGATTATACATTTTAACAAAATGATTTAAAAACTTCAGGTAAAAAAATCCAATTTTTTTTTCACTGGGATGCAACTTTTGGAAACTATTTGAAGACATAAAATTTGGAGAAAATATGTTAGGCTTGGGCGGTATGCAAATTTTGATACGGTCAACCTTCCTCCACATTTCTCCGGGGTCTACGGTATTACTGTGACCAGGGTTGGACTGGGACCATAAATCGGCCTGGACATTTTGTGTCACGGCTCCCACCATGAGCACTAACAGCTGATGTTTGGTTCAGACGGATAATGCTGTAGATTGAAGCGCTGTAAAACCGTGCAAACACACCTGTGAGCTCGTGCCACAACAAGGATATGCTGAGTAAAACAGGGGAGGGGGTTCTGCTGTTGACTGAAGCCCTAAGTGTGCGCAAACAGACGATACAGACTATAGGAGCTCGCACAGCAACAAGAAAGTGCTGATTAAAATGAGTCGCACAGGTATCGTGTGTGTGCAGATTAAAGCCATCTGACCTGAGGAGGCGTATGGGTCTTGATTGCCCGGCGCCATCCCTCGCAACCAGCGCAGGTCGATCCAGACCCATATGCCTCCTCAGGTCCATCGCGCAGGTCCGTCCGCGCAAAGCAGCACAGCAGGCGCCGAAGAAAAAGTTATATCAACATACATTAGCTCAGTTGGTAGAGTGGCCGGAGGGTTGCCAGTTCGATCCCCAGCTCCGGCTGGGTTAGATTGTTGTTGTTTCCTTGGGCAAGACACTTCACCCAACTTGCCTACTGGTGGTGGTCAGAGGGACTTGGAAAGGCGCCGGTGCATGGCAGTCTCTGTCAGAGTGTCCAAGGGCAGCTGTGACTACAATGTAGTTTATCACCACCAGTGTGTGAATGTGAGTGTGAATGGGTGAGTGACTGTTCGTGTTGTACATCGCTTTGGGGAGTGTTCAGCACTCTAGACTCTTCTAGAGTTCTAGGACTCTATAAATACAAGCCATTTACCATTTACAACGTCAACTGCTACCCGCACTAACCACGCTCATTCTCTCTTTCTGACCAATCACAGCAGTTGTTCTCGGACGTCCTGCAGAAAAAAGTTTGGCTCAGGTGATGTGTACAAGAACAAGCCGTTAGCCGAAATGGATCTCCGAGAATAAAATGACGTCATTTTTGTTCTTGTAGACCCCCAGCGAGAACAAAGTTCTTTCTTCTCGCGGAGTATGAATGCAAATGTTCAATATTAAGTACACTGAAATGTACATACGACACGTTTGGAAGAAGTTTTCAATACGGCCAAGTCACATGGGCATTTGATATATTTGCAAACAAGTTGCAATGAGCATGCAATAATTTTTTTGTTACAATTTAATCACAAAGTATCCTCAACATCACAATTTGTTTGTAATTTATCCTAATATCTTTCACAGTTTGGCCACTAACTTTTTCCAAAGTTGTTTTAAGTTTTTGAGTCATGAAAAATAAATTGTGTAGGGCTCCAGATAAGTTCCAGATGACTCTGTGGCTGTTTTGAGAGACAATCTGTGGTGTAAATATTTTGAATGTGAAAGTTCCAGTGACTCAAGAGAGAGCACCTGCAACTCGCATAACTGAGAACATTTGCAAATAGTTCTGCACCCCCCCCCCCCCCCACCCCCCCCCCCCACCCCCACCCCCCCATGAATGCAGTTCACAATTTTTCACCAACACTCACAACCCAGTGAGATGCTGGCTTAAGGACACATAGAGAGAATCCAGACTCTTCATCACTACAGTATCAAACACATCCCAATATGAACGCAACACAACAGCAAAAACCTGAAGAGATGAAAAATAAAGTTCATCATTACGTCTATGTCATTGACAACAACATATATTATAAAGTTCTATTTATTAAACAAGCTTTTATCTATATCAGAACTCTTGTTTTGATGCATTTACCTGACTATACGTTTGATTTAAATGTCTGCTTAATAATACTGAAATGTTTGTTAGATGTTTTTAAAAAGCAAAATTAATAGAAATGATGGCGGCGCAGTTGGTTAGCACTGTTGCCTCGCAGCAAGGAGGTCGTGGGTTCGCATCCCGGCTCTGCGGCCTCTCTGCGTGGAGTTTGCATGTTCTCCCCGTGCATGCGTGGGTTTCCTCCGGGTACTCCGGTTTCCTCCCACAGTCCAAAGACATGACTGTCAGGCTAATTGGGCTGGTAAATTGTCCTTAGGTGTGACTGGGTGTGTGGTTGTTTGTCTGGTTCGTCTCTGTGTGGCCCTGCGATGGACTGGCGACCTGTCCAGGGTGTCCCCCACCTCTCGCCCCTTGACCGCTGGAGATAGGCACCAGCTCCCCCCGCGACCCTCTGTGGAGGACTAAGCGGCTACAGAAAATGGATGGATGGATGGATGGATTTATGAAAATAAGTATTTTTCTATAACTTCATAATTTAAATTCAATGCCGTTTTTGATTTGTGTGCTTGTGAGCATCAGTCAAATTGATTTTATGAATGATTTTCCCTTAATAGACGAAATAATCAAACTCTGATTCTGATCTGTGCTGTTAAACAGGTTGTCATTTACAGACACTTTGAACAAATTAGATGAGATCCATTCAGACTTGTGTATTATTATTGTGTAACATGTTGTACACTACAGATGTACCAAGTGATTGTGTAAAATATCTCTTAAAAGGAAGTACTTATTTAAGGTGGTTAGCACTGTTGTCTGTGTGGAGTTTACAGGAGTGCCATTTCTAGAACCCTGAAAGCACCTCAAGGCCAACTCATCCTCCACGAGAAGCAAGAACTTTGTTCTCGCTGGGGGAGCTCCGAGAACAAGAAAAAGTTTGTTTCAGCAGGAATCATTCAGAGTCCCCGAGAACTCATCTGCCGAACTCCTTCAGCGATGTGTCATACAGGTGTGTGTGTGTGTGTGTGTGTGTGTGTGTGTGTGTGTGTGTGTGTGTGTGTGTGTGGAGGGGAGGAGGGTGTGTGCGAGCAGATTAAAACGATCCGTCCTCGCTGGTCCTGGACAAGGTCTCGGTCGACCAGCGCAAACCACTGCGGGTCGATCCAGACCCGTATGCCTCCTCAGGTCTGTCCGCAGGCAAAGGAGAAAAAGTTACATCAACGTACGTCAACCACTACCCGCACTAACCACGCTCATCCTCCCTTTCTGACCAATCACAGCAGTTGTTCTCAGACATCCTGCTGAAAAAAGTTGGGCCCTGCTGATGTGCATAAGAACAAGCCGTTAGCGCTGCCGAACTGGGTCTGCGAGAACAAAATGACGTCATTTATGTTCTCGCAGACCCCCAGCGAGAACAGTTCTTGCTTCTCGTGAAGTATGAGTTGGCCTTTTGTCTACAGACACCTTTAAAGCCTGAACATTAATAAAAAATAATAATACATCTAGTTTTTAAAACTGAACTATTTATTGGCTAAAGTTAATGTTTATGTAAATTTTAAAACAATAATAAAGACAAAATACCCTGTCCAACTGTAGCTTCTCCACCAGAGGGCAGCAGACATATAGAACTGCAGGCTTTTTGATGAAAGTTCTAATACTAATACTATTACTAATACTCCATCTTGTCACTGCAGCCTGAAGTGGTTTGATGTCAATTTGCAAGACCAGTCTGCAAAGGGTTAAAAGTAGAGCTGTCAATTAGTTAATGTTTTTAATCGCGCTTAATCGCTTGAGTGTCCATAGTTAACTCGCGATTAATCGCAAATCTTTAAGATGTTCTCAACTGAACTTTTTGTTTTTTTTCTTATTTCAACTATTCTTTTAATTTTAGTACAAGCTATTTACCAGGTACTTCAGTTGCTGAAACGTGGTATACAAGAAATAAGAGGTAGCATCCATTCTGACTTTGACAGGTTGAATCAGCCTTCATATCTAATGATTTCTCTCCTATAGAAACTCATCACATCACACTAGGACCTTTGATTCATCCTATTAAACCCCAAAATGTCTAAAGCTGGACTTTTCTGACAGACTATTAGTGTCATTTTTACAAAACCTAATGCTTTTCAGAATGCCCCCTCAGTACTCAGGTCATAAAAAATCAAATAATATAATCTGACTCCTAGATTGTTCCTAAAGTTGTATCCTCCTTAAATAGTATCAGAAGGTTCCTGCTCTGAGTCCACAGCTGGTCCCTTCTCCATCTTTGTAAGGAAAAATCCAAAAGCCATCCATAATATTCCAGTTGTTCACGTTTAGAAATGGAGAGTTTTTTAATGTGTGTTAACTTTGACAGCCCTAGTTAAAAGTGGACATAAAACATTGCATTTTTTTAAAAACTGCTTTTAAACTTAGCTGAAAATGAGATGTGCATTATAAATGCAATGTACTGATTTTCTCAGGGTCCCTCCCACAGTGTAAAAACATACATGTTGGGTTAGCTGGTGAAACTGGTCTTAGGTGTGATGTGTGCGGTTTGCGTGAGTTTTTTGTTTTGGGCCTGATGACCTGTTCAGGTACTACCCTGCCTCTGACCCATGGGTCTCTGGAGATAGGCACCTGCTCACTGCAACCCTAAACAGGATTAAGAGAGTTCAAAAAGTGAGTGAGTGGATGAGCAAAACACTTGTTTTTGTTGACACAACTTTTTTTTTTGTAATTTAGTTTTTATTAATTTTCAACAATTCACATATTTGGGGACATTAGAACAATCTTGGAGAGATAACCTCTAAGTATAGTCAAGGATACACATACAGGATTAGAAGAGAGAGAGAAAAATAAAATAAAATAAAATAAGAATTACATATTTATGTGTATACTCGTACATTGTACTTTCTTCATACAAAAGCTTGTAGTAGAGTTAGAAAATACTTGTTATGGCTTCATAGTAGATAAATTATAATCTTCCCAACTTGACATTTTTCAGAAAAAAGAACACAGAAGAAAAGAAAAAAATTGTATCCAGTATTTTCCCCTTCCTCCCCTCCCCCTCTTCCTCCCTCCCCCTCTTCTTGTCCCTTTTAAAATAACAGAAATTAAGAACAAAAGGATTAAGCGGTTACAGTTTTTCTACTCCAATACACCCCTCTCTTATTCCTCTCCCCCGTTGACCTCTCTCTCACCAGTTTCTTTGACTATACGCAGATATTGTTTAGACAAAATCAGGTCTCACTGGTCTTATATAGGTAGTCCACTTATTCCAAAATTCCTTAAATTTATCCTTTTGTAGTCGTAGAAACATTGTGAGCCTCTCCATTACATATATTTGGTATATAGTATTGTACCAATCATCAATCGTCGGTATATCTGCCTGAAGCCATTTCTTTGTCAAAGTTTTCCTAGCTGACAAAAGAAGAATTCTAAGTAAGTATCTATCGGCTTCTATAGTAAAGTCAGCAGTCTCCAGGCCTAGATATAAATGTAAAAAATCAAATGGTACATTTATTTGAAAAATAATTTGTAAACCCCTATGAATACCTTGCCAGAAAGGCAGAACCTTTGAACAGGCCCAGAATATATGGTAGTGGTTAGCTGTTGTATTACCACATAGTCTCCAACAATCAGTTCCTATATTTTGGTGAGCTTTCTGTGCTGGAGTGATAAAAAACTTCACTAAATTTTTCCATCCAAATTCTCTCCAATTTGTTGAGTAAGTTGTTTTCCATTGGGTCCTACACAATACTTCCCAGTCGGTGTCTTCTATCTCTATACCTGTCTCTTTTTCCCATCTCTTTTTTACATATAGGGTATCAATAGACTTACTATCTTGGAGTCCCTGGTATAATCTTGTTATGATTTTTTTAGTCACGTTAGTATTGTAGGCCATTTGAAATACCGTAATTTCCGGACTATAAGCCGCTACTTTTTTCCCTTGCTTTGGACCCTGCGCCTTAAACAACGGTGCGGCTTATCTGTGGCTCAGCTAACGGCTACCAAGGGGGCGCTATCAAAGCACCAGCGCACAACAAAGTATGTTTTGAAAAACTGGACTGCTGCGTGATGATGATGGAGAGTAAGAGATGACTGTTTGGGAACTGCTGTATCAAAATAAGCAGCCTACCTTGTTATGTCTTCCTCCTCCTGCGTGCTAAAACCATCAAAATCCTCTTTGTCAGTGTCAGAAACTAACAGGCC